>SKCR01035502.1:0-133858 GCA_019454045.1 Zanthoxylum bungeanum
TAGTAATTGTATACTTGAGCCTTGATATGATAATCATTTCGACAAATATATTTGAAATTCAACATATTTCTATTGGATATGGTTGGATATAAAGCATTTTAGTTCCATTTGATAATAAAATTATAGCTATTCAAAGCCTTCAATTAATATTAAATTCGAGAAAAATTTCTCATCTCAAAATAGTGTATATTAACACTATCAACTATGGATAAATCCCTCTCTTATTTTAGAGCAGACAATTTATTTTATAAGTCTATATGATTTCTAAATATCTTATAAATGTTGATTAATGAGATTTACAAATAAGAAACAAATTTAGTGCATATCAGGTACTTAATCATTGTAGTTTTATATCAACCAAAATAATACCCTCAGGACATTTTGAAGCACTAAATATATTCAGGATATTTGAAAGATCTAACATTTTATCATAAACATATCACTTTCGGTGATAATTCAAATCTTAATAAACTTAGAATAGGTGTAAGCATACAATAAATGGAAATAAATAATTTTAGAGTAAATAAAGATATATGAAGATAGTAATAGGAAATTTTAAATTTTATTTTCAATTATGTTAAGATTTCATATACTAGAACCTTATTCATTTACTGCAATAGAGTTTTTTATCATAGTTATACTTGGTGGGAATTAACATTCACTACTGAGAATGTTAAGAAACTTGTTTTCATGTTCCATAAGAACATCATATTTTATTTATAAATCGTAGTTCAAAACTGTAGATTCTAACAATAGAGGCTAATTTGAATTTTAGGTCTGATTAGCTCTTTATTATTGCAAACTTAAGGATATAATAGAAAATAAAATATAATAGGAAAATTAAAGACATCACATAAATACGTATGAACCAAAAATTACACACTCATATTTAGAACTTCAGGTTCTCTTGAAAAACCATTCATTGATTTCATTAATTTAGGATAGAGATGACAGAAAAATCCGGACCCTAGATTTAGAAGCCCAGCTTGGGCTCGGGCCCGAGCCGAACTTAGCATATTAAGCCCGAGTTAAAAAAACATATATATACTTTAATATATTTGTAGCATTTGCATTTGTTTGTAGCATTTGGATTGTTAATTTATCAATGAAACTTTTGATGTATTTGTGAATTGTCTTTGCATATAGTGTGAATGTATTTTGTATTTGTATGTTTTTAATTTTTTTAATTTTTTTTAAAAAAGGGCCGGATAAAGCCCGGGTCCGGCCCGACCCATTGCCACCCTTAATTTAGGACTTCAGATTCTGATCTTATAATATTCTTTAGAATATCAGGTCTTAATAAAGTTACATTTTAGAATTTCAGTTTCTGATTGATAATGTTAATATTTAGAACTTCAAGTTCAAAAAATATGGTATTATAGATTTAGACCTTCAGATTCTATGGTAAATTTAAAAGTTCATGTTTTAATCTAAAATTTAATTAATGATGTTAGAACTTCAGTTCTTTAATTGTAACATAAATTTAGAATTTCGAGTTCTATAATTGTTTTGTAAATTTAGAACTTGAAGTTCAAATCTAAAGATTATTAATGAATTTAGAACTTCAGATTCTAATTTACTTCATATCTTATCATAATCATGGAAAAAAAAAGTAAATCAGAAATAAAAACATAGTATTTCTTTTATGATGTGGATGATCCAACTTAATGACAATCACAAAGCATATTGATAAGAATAATTAAGGTATTAAACTAATAAAAGCATAACATAATAAATTAGAACTATGTGTTCTAATTGTAAGATTGAAATTCAGAATTTCAGGTTTTGTATTAAAACTACAAGTTCTAATTTTTAAAATTGAAAGTCAGAACTTCAGATTCTGAATAGAACTGCGGATTCTAATTTTAAAAAATTGAAATTCAAAATTTCATAAGGTTCCGAATAGAATTGCGGATTCTAATTTTAAAAATGAAGCAACCTTATATATGATGATTCACATCAAGATTTTACACCTCATTTATTTATTTATTTTTATTATTTTCACTCACATAAAAACCTCAATTAAAGCAACCACACCGAATCATCATCAGAACTTGGGTAAGAATTACATGGAAGCCATGTGGCATATATGATAATAATTGGTGTCAATCAAGATGCACATCTATCATTATTTATATAATGGATGGATAAAAGCCATTAAAATCAAATTCAATTACCCATCACACTAATGGCCGCACGTTAAGCCATCAAAGTCAAAGATGGATAATTAATTTGAAGAAGGCGTATGCAATACATGATGATTTGGCTTTGGTTTTTAAGGCTTCATGCCTTATTTGGATGGCCATGATCATTGAAACCAATCCAAAGACTTCAATAGTGATGATAATAAGAAGTAGATCCAATTAGGGGTGGTCACAGGTCGGGTCGGTTTTTTAAAAATTTTATTAGACCCGATCGGGTCGGTCATGTAGATAGGAAGACCCGAAACTCGAAAATTGGAAGAGCAACCCGCGTGGGTCGGGTCGTTGCGGGTCATGTCGGATTTCTGCAGGTCGGGTCGGGTCAGATGTGGGGAGTTTGGATATGGTAGGTTCGAGCCATACGTGGGGATTTTGGCTAGGGTTGGGTCGGGTCTGACGTTGTAATACATCGTTGGGTTAAAATTAAGATGATTTTGACAAATTAACTAAAGAGAACAATGGAAAAATCTTCAAAATCGGATTGGGTCAGGTCAAACCCCATTTTTTTAATTGAACCCATGACCCGATTCAATTTTTCGGGTCGGTCGGGTCTGACCAAAAATCATTTTTATTTTTGCAAACTCGACCGGGTCGGGTTGGGTTGCATCGGGTCGGGTCGGGATGTGAGTTGACCCGATCCTATGAACACCCCTAGATCCAATAGTGATGATAATATATGATTAGCCAATCCCAAGTAATATGTGATACGATACAAATACAAAGAGTCAATGCAAAATACAAAGATTATTAAAGTAAAGAGATACTTACATTTACAACAAAATTTTAATTATATGGTTAATAATTACTGAATATATAATTACAATGCATCAGGGAAATCGTTTCAATTTACCATTTTCTTGTTGGATTTGATCATTTTTTACCCATGGCTGTTAATAGCCTTTCCCCGGGCTAAAAAAAACATCAGCAGTATCATGTGTCTCAATAGTCAATATTATTTATTTAAAACATTAAAAGCTATTCACATAATTTTATTTAATACATAATTATATGATGTTATATTATATTTTGGTGTATTGTATAATTATGTTTATTCGATGGTGCTATATGGTGTTTTTTTCATAGATAAAAATCTCGGTTAGGTGTGTAATTATGTTTAAAGATTATAGGCGTAGGTGTCCATATTTTATGATGTCACGTGTCTTTCTGATGGTTCAATTACGGTTATAAGAGGTTGATTATTTTCGGATCAATTTCGGTTTTTTAATGTTTGGAATCGAAATCGGATTATGAAGCGGAATTTATGGAATAGAAAAAATAATATTGAATGAGATTATCATTGATGTTCTTTTGGTTTTAAAATTGCTGTTTAGAGGATTTAGTTGGCTCTACTGCTGTTTAGAGAAAGTTCATTAATGGCGAATTGTTGTCAAGGATGTGTAATTTCTATCTATGTTTCGTCTCTTTCTTCATTTTGTTGTACCTTGTGATGTGTGTTGTGTTGTTCTTGTCTATGCAATTTGAGGAAATTTGATTCATCATCAAAATAATAACATCGTTTATTATTTCTTTGTATCTTTAATCATAATTATTTGATTCGATCATAATTTATTATCAAGACAAGAGAGGAGATGTGAGTATGGAAAGTGAAGTTTTAGAGGGTAACTATTTGGTTGGAATTTTGATGCAAAATTAACAAGGTCATTAAAATGTGATATCTTATTTAATTGGGTAGGTTTTTATTTCAATTTGTTAGGAGCCAATTTTTTTAAGAATCGGAACTAAAATTGAAATCAGTTTTGTTCATCTAGGATTATTTATACTTTTAAAAAATATTTTAGAGTAATTCCAAAAGACTCATCTCATTTCACTCTTCAAATACTTATTTGATTATATATTTGGCAAATTAAAGGATGAACAAATAAGTTATCTTCTAAAAAACTCTTCAAAGAAAAATAAGATTATATTATTTTAATCAAATTGAAAGGGTTTACTTTTATTATATGATTTGGATATAGAAATTATTAGAGTGTATGTCCTAAAATCAGTTATGGATGTTATGGTTTAAGGCATGATGTTTGTAATACAACTTATTATTTATTAATAAAAAACATTTGTTATCTACACATTGTTATATTCATATTTTTTTGTGTATGTCCCGAGACATAATGTCAGATAAATATCGTTAATATAAAAAACGTTTGCGATTATGAGACTCAACGATATTTATATATGTCTTAAATTAAGTTATTGGTAAAATGTGATTATTATACATGACAATAACATATCACTTGACCAATATTATTGTGTGTGTCGCCTAGATTGACATATGATGTTAATAGAATGGATGATGAGTCTCGTATCATAAGGACACAAATAATAGATGTTTCATTAGTAGAATAAAATATCGAATATGATCACAAAAGCGTAAGATCACATGGTAATATTATCTAAGGTCATTGATCTTCGTAATAATACATTAGTGTCGTCATATCCTCTGACCTGAGATCATACGATAACTTGTGCGATATTACTCTTGGTTCACTAGTATATCCTTATTCGACTATCCACGTCATTCGAATAAATGCTAGATGTCCTTGAACGATTGATGTACGAAGTCACGTATGCTTCAAGATGAGATCTGATAGTTTTGATAATAAAAGTTAGAGATGTTTCAAGGAAACTCAAAGTTGTGGATATAAATCTTTGGCCAAAGTAGTTGATATCTTAGAGATATCAAATCTACAAGATAGAGTTTAAAGATATGTCGAGTATAAGGATTTGACCTTACCATTATCCCAAACTCGATAAGAAACATAGATATCGGAAGGAATGAGATGGCATATTCAAAGTGTATTCTAACAAGTTCATATGTTTTCCCACTTCATTCATCGACTATGGGTCATGGCTTACTGATAGGCGATTACCCATGGTCTGTAGAATATCATAGAGATGAAATATTAAAGAGTTAATATTATTTCACTGCTACTCGATAATGAACCTAGGACGGTCGCACAATATAGTTATCGTACATGTTACAAATTCGAAGATGTTTATTAAAAGTTAATAAATAATTATTTTGGCAATATAAGATTTCCCGAATGGATTAGGATATTCAAGATATTTCATAAATATTAATTTGATTAATAAATTCGAAATATAAAATAAAATAAAATTAATTGTTAATTAAAATTAAGTAAGATAAATTAATTAATTAATAGTTAATTAATTATTGGGTCAAAATAATATTTAATCTATTGGGCTTTAATTTAATGGGATAGCACCCAAATTAATTAAAGTCATAATTAAGATTAAATAGATAAGTCTTTATTTAATTAGGATTTCTAATTTGATTAAGTATCCTAATTTATTTTTGGAAAGAATCATTAAGAGTCCAAATTTGATTTGTAGAGATTTTGGATTGTTCTTATTATATTGAGATATATATATTAATATGTATATGCGTAATTGAAGATTCACGTTGAGACTTCACATCCAAGAAAGAAAAATAGTTTTTCTTTGTTCTCAAAAGTGAGAGCAATTTTTTCGTATATGAGTGCTAGTGAGACAACTAGAGGTGCAACGCTTGGTGCACTACTGTAAGAGAAAAATTCAAGGAGGATATTCAAAAAGGCTTAAGAAAAATAACAAACCCATCAAAGTATGTTTTACTATTAGTAAATATTATTTATGTTGATAAATAAAATTTAATGCATGCATATTGAAATTAATAGAGATTAATTTAGTATCAACAACGACATAACCATGATCCTTAAAGTGGTTTTGGAAGAAAATTTTAAATTTCAGTCACATGAATGTTTCCGCGCTAACCCCAAAATATTACAAAAATAATTATAAATAATAATGATGATGTGATATAAAAATTATATAATATCAGTATGAGAGACATAATATAAATAAATTTATATTATTTTAATTAAATTGAATATGCACACTTTAATTATATTATTTTAATATATAAATAGTCATTAATAGCTCTAACTAGTGCCCAATAATATAATAAAGTGAATAGAGATAAAATATTATATAATAATATTTGAAGAAAAAGAATACACCATTCAATATTGAAGAGTAAGAAATAGAATCTAAATTGAAAAATCTCAATTAGTGTCTTTTTTGAGACCAAATTTGATTATGTAACTCTTTTATTTAATAACTGAATAATATTCGAAGAGTTTTTTTAAGTTGCTCTTAGACACTATTATTTTGAATATTTTTTACTTTGTACACCCTTTTAAATATTAAAAAACAAATATCATTTTTAAATATTTAAATTAATTATTATTATTATTTACTACTATATCCATCTATAAAAATATTCAATTCAGAAGAGAGAAAACTATATCTTCAATTTATTTTTGCTAACATCAAGTGTATTTATCATTAATTTGTCACTAAATTATATTTTTGAATGTGTTAAATACACTAATATTTATCATTTTATTGTTTAGGATGCATTATATAAAGAATTGAGTAAAATAAAGTGAAAAATCCGAAATTCTCGATTTACACCAATGACATCCTGATTTGTGCGGCCTTCAATATTTTGCCAATAATTATTTCATATGATGTCCAAATGAGGGATTCAAGTTGCTTTGGAAAGAATACTCAATTATCTACAGCTTTGTAGTTTACGTCGAATACTGAATCCGATTCAATCATGGTCAAAATCGATCTTGAACATATAAGTGATGTATTGGCGCGCCAATTGACTTTCATTGTCGCGCCAATGGAGATCAGAGAGCGACTGTAACATCCCCAATCCAGGAGATGTTACCAGCAGGGAATAGGCCATACTATTCCCCTGAGCCTCTGACTCTCTAACCATAAACAATTACTAATACTATTTTCTCTAATTATATATCATATGTATGAGACCGTAGCCCAAACTTAACAACTTAACATGCAAACTCAACTTCAGTAACTGTATACATAATAACACATGCTTTTACAATGACTATCACATAATCACAGACTAAAACATAACCTCTAGTTTACTCTAATTGGACTCTCACTCTCTCTGACTTGAACTGGTGGACTCCATACCCTAGTAACTGCATCAGTATCCGTCCTTCCGAGCTCGTCCTTCCTAGAATACCTGCAAAATAAGAAAACTGGGAGTGGGGAGTTAGACTGTTGTATGATCTAAGTGAGTGGACGAAAACTGAAATACTGTTATATAAATATTTGGATTTTAAACCAGAATTCAAAAATAGCTTTATACGAAAACTCTTCTCTGAAGAATCTTGTCTGAAATCTCTTTTATAAAACTTATCTTTCTGAAATCTGATTTTGAAAGTCTGGTTCTGAAAACTTGTATCTGCAAGATCTATTCTGAAAACCTTTTCTGAAATATTTATTTTCTGAAAACTGTTTCTAAGATCCGATCTCTGAAATCTGTTTCTAAAAAAACTGATATCTGAAAACTGATCCGTCTCTGAAAAACTTGACGTATGTGGGCGTTATGTATCCCCGTCCCCCATACGCCTAACTAGAGCCAAGAGTGCAAATCCATTACTTTGGGGCGTTACATATCGCCGTCCCCCAAAGCATGCCACTAATGTCCCTGAAACTAGTGGTCTTGGGGCGTTACGTATCGCCGTCCCCCAAAGCATGCCACTATTGTCCCTAAAACTAGTAGTCTTGGGGCGTTACGTATCGCCATCCCCCAAGACACTGAAATAGAATTCGGGGTCCGAATTTATGCTACCCTCCAAGCTTTGAAACTATGTTTTAGGGGCATCTGTCATCCCTAGTTCTGAACTAGGATCTGGGGGCGTTACGTATCGCCGTCCCCCCAGTCCTCTACATATGAACATGTCATTCGTCAATTCCAAATCTGTAACATGTTACATACTGAGGTGGGTTTTTCCCTCATGCCTCGAAAATTCATAAAACCAGACTTTGAAAATATTTGTTTCTCAAATGTAACTTAAAACATGATCTTTCATAGAATAACTACAGTAAAATCAACTAAAGCCCCTAGAAGCGTGAAAATAAGTCTGATATGGAAAATAACATAATAAAAGTCAACTTTAAAGAAAAGTGTCCACTCACAGATTAGAATCTGGCTGGTGCTATATTGCTTCGTCGAAGGAAATTGCAGTTCCTGCAGTGGTTTATAAGCGGTAATTTGGTTAGATTATAAACCATGAGACAAGTTCGGAACTAGGCTAAACTTCTCAATTTAAGTACGTGATATCATCACTTGGTATATCATGCATGAAATAAGTTGTATTGTATGTACGCGAACTGATACGAGACCCTATGGGTGGTCTTTAATACGCTAGGGTGGAACTGAGATGATTTAAAATTGATTTGGGAATGATTTTGTGACACGCGTCGCGACATGCAACATCCAGAAACGTGCTGCCATTTTTCCCTTGCGCGTCGAGACACACAGCCCTTTAGCGTCGCGACGCGAATCAATTTTCCAGGATTATGTTTTTGCTTCTCCATGTTTATCATCTACCTAAAATTACCACAAACACTTTTCACAACAAAATTATTGCACAGCCAACTTATTTAATTTCAAATTCACAAATTCTACATTAAATTATCATCCTCAACCAATTCTCTAAGTCTCATTATCCTTGTTTTTTTTTTTCCATAAAACCTTTAAATCTTCCTAAATTTGGGTATTTTAAATCAACAACCACTTTCTTGACTTATCAATTACCATATGCAATCCTTATCATCCCAACATCCCTATTTTATCATCATGCTTCTAAAATCTAACAAACCAAGTTTTTGGGTCAAGTCTTTTTACCTTTTTTCTCTTGATTTTTCTTCATTCCTCAAGCCTCAATGGTAGCTTTTCTTCTTCTTAGTTTGATGAATGGTTGTTTATCACTTTCTTCTTCTTCTTCCTTTTTTTCATTCTTCTTCTTCTTCTTCTTTCTTCATTCTCATCCTCACGTTTCTTTCTTTCTTTTTTTTTTTTGATTTTTAGGGATACATGAATAGTTCCCTTATATACTTGTCCATTTTAAAAATAAGGAAATGTGTAGAATTTTGAATAAACTTATAGAATTTACTAGAATGCCCTCAAGTACTATTCATCTGAATTTTTGATTTGTATTTTTAGCCTATTTCTGATTCGAATTTGGAAAAACATTCAACGTGAAAAATTGTAGATCTCGATCTCAGATTTTCGACGATATAAAATTCATAAAAATATGAGTTCGTATGAGAAAGTTACGGCCCAAATACCATGGGCTATCCGAAGTGAAACATTGTAGCATCTAATATCGGATTCTCGAAGAATTTACCGATTTTTCCACAGTAATCTCACGAGGGTGTATGTTTCCAAACATGATTTATATTATGTGACACTCATCCCATAGTGTAACAATAGTTAAAATTCTCGGTCGTTACAAATTCTCCCCCCTTAAATAAGATTCGTCCTCGAATCCTCTTTAAACTTGGGATCTTACTATAGATTATAGAGTCTACGATTCTTTCTAATCCATCAACTTTAATTGACTTTATACTTGTAACCATCTTTATTTCTATCTGCTGGGATTCTTACTTTACTGTAAGCTAACTCATGTTAACCGGGTTCACTATAACTTGGTGACTAAAATCTATGTTAAACCGATCATTCATCATTTTTATACGCCTTAACCTTTCTCTTATCTTAACTTATATTTCATGTCTAGTACTTTTAAACTTTAGATCGAGAGGGAATTCCTCATCCTGTTTCCATTAAATTCCCTGTTGGTTACCTTACATTATAGTCACACTATAATTCTTATGGTATATCAAAAACAGCCTCATTCCTAGATCTTTTGTTATACTTCACATACTCCAGCTCATTTCCTACACTTTCTATTACTTGACTGTCTAGACTTCTTATATCTATTCTACGATAAGACATATTCTAAGAGTTTTCTTATTGAAGACTTAACACTTTCTTAACTTATTATGCATAACTATTGGGCTAGGCTTTTCCACCTTAACTTAAGGATTCTTTTATCTCTATAAGTATTTGTGCTTTCTGTAACTGGGTTCCTTTACTTCGGTTTTGACTTTGAAAGATATACACATCCATATATATATATATATATATATATATCAGGTCACTTACCGGTTCCAACTTATAAATTTTCTTGCCTCTGCTTATCTGTATAACTTAGGACCTTGTAGTGTAGGGCCAGGTTCCTTATGTACCTTTACTTTCATTGTTATGCTAAATGCAACATTACAGTAACTTATCTTTTCGACTCCATACTATACTATATATGAACGAAACCACCCATACCCGTAGTGATTTGGTCAACTAAGACCGGGGCTGGGTACTTAATGTGGTTTACGTGAGCAAATGTGTAAGGCATCTTTGGTTTTATTCTGATGTTAAGAAACCTTGTTGTCATACACTTTTTTCTTTGTTTATTAGGTATTCACTCCTACTGTCGTTGCACCTTGACGGCTTCACTTTCAAACCTTTTTCTTAGTATTCTTTTTCGTCTCCTACCTTATCTTATTCTATACCAGGAACTTCTGTGGTCTATATCTCTATCTTCTTATCTGAGGGATATCTTCTTCCTTTATATATATCCACTATTACATTTAACACTGATTTCTTTATATCCCAGTCATTACTTGATTACTACTTTGTCTCTGTATCGCTTCATTTGAACAACTTCTTTCTTAACTCCTTTATTCAGAGTTGTCACTTACTTTTATTATTTCTTAAACTACGCCTGAAGGTCTTATGTTCCGATCTTCTTTCATTATACCTTCTCTTATTCATGAGAGTATCTTGAGGCAACCTTGAAGGTCCATATCTGCGACTGTTGTCTAATGGGGGTTGGGAGGGTGGGAACTTATCCTGAGGCCTTTCTAACTATGGTGATCTAGTTGCACATACTATTTATTTACGAGTCTATGACTCTCGTGTTGTATATATTTGATGTTTATTCCCTACACTAGGGCACTACTGTTAAAAACTGTCTGGTTTGCCTTCTCCAACTTTACTTCTGATCATTTTCAACTATTGATCACACTACTTCTTCTACGAAATTCCTCTAGAGCCATGCTCTCTAAAAACTTTCTCGTGCTGCCTCTGCAGTCCTTCATATATAGTCTCTGTTGTTTAACCCTCTGAAGTTATTACTTTCTCTCTCTGAGTGCCGCTATACTCTCTTTGTTATTTTTCCTTAAGAAACTTACCATGTTATAAAGGTTGCTTCCTTATCTCAGTTCCATGAACTCCTTAGATCTTTACTCTCCTGAAAACCCTATCAACTTTGATTACTTAGGACATCTTCTACTAAATCTTTGGTTCAGGTGCTACTCATTATCTAGTCTTTCCTTCTTAATGCCATAAGACTCTTTATAAGTTGTTCACTATATTTCTGAGAGTCGTTCTCCCTGATCTCTTTATACTTCTAAGATCTTTACTTCTTTAAGGGTTCCTCAATTCAACGGTGGCTTCCAAACTTAGCTCAGCTTATTGTGGCTTCGAACTATTCTATCTTATGCTTCTTATCTATGTTTCATTGGACTCATCGATTCGGTTGTCTAGACATCTCGTGATTTGTCTAATCTGTCAGTTGCTCTTCTTTACTGGTTCTTCTCTTCACTGGGCTCAAAGTTGATGGGTAAACATATGCATTCCTTAAGGATATGTAAACACGCATTTCTATTTTACACTTAAGCTCGGTGATGATCTGATTAGGTGTCTAAATGTTTACGAAAATTGAGGTTTCTAGAAGAAAGAGTCATCATTCGTTCTGTAGGGACCTTATCGACTACCCCATGTCTTGGGATCCTACTGAATTTCCTCATTACTTCACGCATCCCTCTTACTATTCACATATCATGTTTCTTTGCTCAACGTCTTGCTGCTGAGGCTAGTGGTGTTTCGTTCTCCTAACTGCTTCTTAGGTTTCCGCTCTGTAGGCACTGTATTTTTGCATATAAGTCCCGATGATGAGTCTTGTACGGAGGCACTACTCTTTAGGTTACGGAAGTCGCGAAAAACGAATGTCGGAAGGGGAAATTCAGAATAAGTATGTCATCAGATTCAATTCACATGTTCACTACTTTCACGTTCGTGCTGCGTTCGTGAGCACATTCGAACGTCAAGTAGATTGCGAGCGTTCGTGTAATGTTCGAATAGGCATTCGAACGGTGTCGGTACTTCTGGTTCTATTGCTAGCCTCACGCCCAAGCCCAATTAGCCCACCAAAACCCATCAAAAATAATTAAAATATTGAAAATACATGTCACAAATTAAATTAAATTAGATCAAATCCCTTCATAATCTAATCAAATATATCATATTCCTAATCAAGACAAATCACATTCCCTAATTAAAAGATACAAATTAAATCATATCAAATCCCTTCCCCAATCAAGCACCAATCAAGATATTCACTCCCTAAATTAAACCCATATTTTCTTTCATAAACCAACCAAGACACTTCCCTTTTTTTGAGGATTCCCTTCCTTACCCAGAAACCCTAGAAACCATTATAAAAAGAAGCCTAAACCAACCTTAGGACCCTAGCTCATTCTCACAAAAACACAAAAGAAATAAGCTAGAGCATATTCACGGCACTCACAAAAAAAAAACCATAAAGCCCTTCACGCATTGCCCCCCACACGCCACTGCCCATAGCCTTCATCATCTACCCTTCACGTACAAAGTCCCCCCTCCATCCAGTAACTTTACGCACACAACCCCTCCATCCAGTAACCTCACGCACATTGCCACATATCCTTCCGTAACAAGCCCTCCACTACACGTACAGCCTTCAAAGCCTGCCCCTTCATCACTCAACAACACGTCTTCAAGCCCCCCTCTAAATCAACGCATCAATAAGCCCTCTGACCAGCCTTCAACTCACACATAAATACTCATTCACATAACCCTTCACGCCAAATCAACTCTCTGACTAGCCATTCATGCCACCAAACCTGCACCCATGAACAGCCTTATTTCACCACAAAACTGTCCAGAAAACTGCACTTAAGCCACCGTAATTTTGCTCCCCTGAAGCACAACCCTTTTACTGCAAAGATCACCTAAAACTGAACCCCTAAATTACAACAAAACAGACCCAAAAAACTGCACAACTAGAACATAAAAAACAGTAATAAAAACAGTCCCGAATACTACAAAAACAGAGGAAATAACAGCCCAAACAGCGAAACAGCGAAGGAAAATGTTGAACCAGTGAACCGGAGGAGTTGCGGAGCATCAACCCTTCCGACAACCGCATACCGCGATTTCTAGAGACGACAAAAGAGGTTAGACATGAGGGCACCATTTTTCATTTATTTCCGCCTATTTCTTTTATTTTGTCAATATTTCTTCGCATGCGTATCGTTGATTAATGAATGCTATGGCTATTGGATGAATGGAAAATGTGTCGTCTCTTATGGTATATCAGATGGAAACCCAGACATAAATTCCATAGCCGAATCCGAATGGACGGTAGTACGATCTATACTTGGGAAACAACTCCCCATATCACTTGAGCAAATGACACATATTTCACTTTATTTTAGCTTGTTCGTCTATTATTCGCATTTTATATTCCGCCATTTACTTTATGCACGTTATTTATTTGTGTATTGATGATATAATGTGCATGGGCTAACTAGGGTGGATTAAAGGTCATCTATTCGAGGAAAATGCCTAAAGGCTACCTTTACCACAATGTTTTGCCGCGCCGGACGAAGTATGTTTGATTGAATGTGAGATATGTTTAATCAGATATACGGAGTTCCACATTATTGTCTCATTCATTTGTATGCATTGTAATATAATGCACATGGTAACTAGGGTGGATTAAAGGTCCTCTATTAGAGGGAAATGCCTGAAGGCTACCTTTACCACGATGTTTTGCCCCGCTTTTTATTATGTCATTTACCCTTTACATATCATTGCTTTATGTACGCATGCATTGCATTCTAGTGTGCATGGGCTAACTAGGGTGGATTAAAGGTCCTATATTCGAGGGAAATGCCTAAAGGCTACATTTACCACGATGTTTTGCCGCGCCGGACTAGGTATACTCGATTGAACGTGAAATGTGTTCAATCGGGCATACAAGGTCCCATATTATTTATTTTTTTTATTCATGTATTGATGATATAATGCGCATGGGCTAGCTAGGGTGGATTAAAGGTCCTCTATTCGAGGGAAATACCTAAAGGCTATCTTTACCATGATGCTTTGCCGCGCCGGACGAAGTGCACTCGATTGAATGTGAAATGTGTTCCATCGGGCACACGAGGTCCTACATTGTGTATTTGTTTATCCATGCATGTGTTTGTGTCATTTCAGATGCCATTTTGGCAATCTCGTTCGAACACGTTTCCAAACGCTACACGAACGTATGCATTCTACCTCATTCCGTTCGAACGTGTTTACGAACGCTACACGAACGTATGCATTCTGCCTCATCCCGTTCGAACGTGTTTACAAACACTACTTAAACGCGCATCTATTTTGTTTTATCATGCATCAGGTCTTACCCCGTTCGAACGCGTTTCCGAATGCTATATGAACGCGAACCTTCTGTTTACCGTTCGAATGCATTTTCAAACGCTACACGAACGCACATACAGTGCACAGACTTCTTTTCGTCACATTTCATGCATGCTTGCTTCTTTGATCATTTCTTTTGCACCATATGATTAGTCACATCATTTCATTATTTACGCTTAGGAAATTATCATCCATTTATATTTTCGCATTTATTTATTTGATATGCTCATGAGATTGTGTGTCGCTTTATTATTAATGCCTTTATAGTTTTATTAGTTAATGCCTTACATTTTTATTAGTTATTATTATTTATTTGATTTTCATTGTTATTGATTTAATGATTATGGGTGAATTATGCAATTGTTTTTACGATATGGGTGTGCAAATTGCATGTTGCTTAAATTATATGGTATGTGTTGCATGAGATTTAGTTGTACTATTGCATAAATCCCTTCATTACAAGTGGCATAAGTAAGGGACCATTCCGAACCCAAAGGTTTGAGGTCTTCCATTGCGAGGGGTGAGTGCGGCCTTAAATCATTTTCCCGGTTCACACCGGGTGGCGACTCCATTTTTAGTTCTCCGGTTTAGTCCCCTGCGGGTTACTCCGTACTCCAGACCGGGCCGCGAGCCTGGAACAGCGTCGCTGATTTCTGTGTCCTACTGTCTGGCGACTCTACTGGGGATAGAGAATTGGCCCCGAAATAATGTCTTGTAGTGATTGTGATTTGTGCTTTAGGTAACTGTGTATATCGTGGGTTGAAGGGGTTTAATCAAAGGCATTATTAGAGCTATGTAATGGTTTGGTGTCTTTCTTCATTTACTACCTTTCTATAAGGAAAAGCTGAAGACACCTAAATAATCATTACTCATAGCTTACTGTGATGGACTAATTTGGAGGACTCGTTGTTTATTCCTGTCACCAAGCGATAAGAGCCTAATAGGCTTGGGTATTTAAGAGAGTTCGCTCCACCCTCCATCTGGGGAATCTACAACATGAATTTTATTTGACAGTCAGTCACGTATCATAACTCGTTGGCACGTACCGTAAGGTATAAAAAAGGTGCCCTCACTTGGTCGCTTGAACCCTTGAGTGGGGAGACCTAGTTGTGGGCAATCATTCGCCAACGCAACGAAAGCCTTTGTCTACACTCCCGCAAACCCACACGTATACCATCGTTGTATGACCAATAGAAACTACTTCCTTGTGCTTTTGTTTAGGGACCTTCATCATTTGGATTCAGTTGGATTTCTTGTCAGAAATACGAATTTGTTGGGCCATTTAAACTGGGATGAGTTCGTATCTTATGAAAATTGGGCTAAAAGTTTCTAAAATGTCGATGGGCCACCCCGTTGAAATTGTTTCTTTATGCTTATGCTTAGGACCATCATCATTTGGATTCAGTTGGACTTCTTGTCAGAAATGCAAACTTGTTGGGCCATTTAAACTGGGATGAGTTCGTATCTTATGACAATTGGGCTAAAAGTTTCTAAAATGTCGATGGGCTATCCTGTGTTTGGGCCCCTTATCATTTGAAGTTATTTAGCCATGTATCATAAAGTTGTAAACCTGTTGGGCCTTTTCAATTGGGACAAGTTTTCACCTTGCAATAATGTGATTGAAGCTTTAAAATGACAAGAGGCCGACTTATATATTCCATGCATTGCACGCATACATGCTGACTGAGAATTTTAAAAGACACCATAGATTCTTGTTGGGTTAGGAAAGAAGGAAGACTTATCAAAAGGCCAGTAGCAAACATGAGTGAATCAGAGAACGAGGTATCCCGTATGGATCAGTTAGAGATCAATCTCACCAAGGTTACTGAACAGTTGCAAGCCTTGACTACCGCTATGGCCAATATGGCTATGGCCAATATGGATATGCCCCATGCTGGGGGAAACTCTGAGAATGAGGGGCGTGAAGACCCTCCGACTAGATTGAATGATGATATCCCGGGTTTTGATGATGATATGGCTGAATATGCTTCGGGGAAAATGGCAGGGTCTCAAACTGAACTGCAGAAACTTCGAGATCAGGTAGAGTCGATTACCCGTAAGATGAGGGGCAAGCACGAAGACCTGTTGGATTATGAGGCAATGACGTTTGAGGAACAGTTGCTAGTTCAGTTTAAAATACCAGATATAGCCAAGTTTAATTGGAATGGGGACCCAAGGGTCCATCTCCGATAGTATGTTTCGGTTATGAGTTCAATGGGTCTATCCAAGCGGCATGTCCAGAAAATGTTTGGGATGTCGCTCGAGGGGGCACCCGTGGTATGGTATCACAGCCTGGAGAGGAGGATCAATGAGGATTGGAGGGAATTGGCGGAGGCCTTCTTGAAACAGTATGTTACAGATCTAGAGATCGACTTGTCACTCCGGGACTTAGAAAATACCAAGCAGAAGCCAGAAGAAAGCTTCAAGGAATATGTGGATCGTTGGAGGAGCCAGCTTCTGAAAATACAGACACGGCCGTCTGAGAAAGATCAGATTAAGATGATTATTAAAGGCACCAAGCCCTCAATTTATGGCAAGCTGAGGAGAATGACCTCCATGATTACTGATTTTCGACAGCTAAGGGAAACTGTCATGGATATTGAAGAAGAAGAAGCGGAGAATAGAAGGTTTTATGGTATGAACAGAAGGACTGTCAGAGGGCCATCAGGTGCCAAGCCTGTTTCTGCTGAAGTTGCTGCCATTAAGAACCGACGGTTTTCCAACCTGGGCAGCCTTTGTCCAAAGTACTTGAGAAATTGACAAGGCAATGACTCTTGAAACCCTTGGAGCCTAAACCACTCCCAAATCCTCCCCCACCAAACCTCAACATGAACCGCTACTATCACTTCCACCAACAGAATGGCCATGACACCGACAGCTGTGCCCACATCCACCATGAAATCCAGGACCTAATTGACTCCCACAAAATTCCTGACCCCGAGAAAGAACAGCCCAGCACATACCGTAACCCTCTGCTTAACTACCACTATGTCCCACCGCCTGCCTACATGATCAACTCTGGCCTACCCGAAGACCTTGTCCTCCAAACCTTTGATCACCAAACCTTTTGCCTAGGGATTTGGGATAACAACATCGAAGATGAAACAGAACAAAGGAAGAATTTTTGGGAGGAGTTTTCGAGCAGTGATGAAGAGGAGGTGAATGGGATGATCCGTAGTGGGCGTTTTTATAGATATACTGCAGAAAAGGGCAAAGAAGTGTTAACGGAAGGCAGATAAGTGTCTGAAAATAT
The DNA here is from genome assembly GCA_019454045.1 of Zanthoxylum bungeanum. Taxonomy (NCBI): domain Eukaryota; kingdom Viridiplantae; phylum Streptophyta; class Magnoliopsida; order Sapindales; family Rutaceae; genus Zanthoxylum; species Zanthoxylum bungeanum. The sequence goes on from SKCR01035502.1 coordinate 17,939, forward strand.
GGAGAATGCTGAGGGGGATGCAGTGCTGCTTCAGTTAAGGAAGACCCGAGCACAAGTGAGCATCTGAGAGTTGTTGTGTGCATCTCAGGAGTACAGGCGGGCCATGGTTGAGGCATTGAGCAAGATAGTAGTGCCAGAGGATGCCAACCCCGTGATATTTGTCGGATCAGTGCGAAAGGAAGCTTTGCAGATAATAACCTTTTCTGAGGAGGAACTCCCGGCTGAGGGCAGGAACCATAATAGACCTTTATTCATCAGAGCTGAAGTGAGGGGCAAGAAGACATCTTGTGTGATGATAGATGATGGCTCATTTATCAACGTTTACCCATTGAAAATTTTGGCAAGATTGGGTATAAAGACGACGGATCTAAGTCCCTCCAATATGACTATCAAAGCTTATGATGATAGTAAACGAGGAGTTGAGGGCACTTTCGCTGCAATAGTTAAGGTGGGACCGATTGAGGATGAGGTTGAGTTCACAGTGCTGGATATCCCAACCACTTTTGTTTTGTTATTGGGAAGGCTGTGGTTCCACAAGCTTGGGGGCGTGCCCTCCACTCTGCATCAGGTTATTAAGTTTCCGCACGAGGGAGAGATTGTCAACGTCCGAGCTGAGGTGGACAAAGCTGTGGCCACTTTGGAAATACAACCTTTCCCAAGGTTCCAAGTGTCGGCAGCCTTTGAGGAGTGGGTGGATCTTAAGGTGGCTAGGATCATGGAAAAGATGAAGTTCGAGCCGGGTAAAGGTTCAGCATTGCCAAACTTTAAAAGGGACCACTCGGAGAGGATTGAGGTACAAGTCTAATGAGGACAAGCTGAAGGCCATGAAGAAAGGGTTGAAGCTGATGAAATGCTTTGTGAAGGCAACGATATATCAGGGAGAACCTGAACCTGTAGAAGTCAATGGGATCGTGGTGCCCGGGTTTGAGATCTTTCAGGATGTGATGGGTGAGAAGTCACTGCCATGTTATGTACGAGGCCTGATATCAGTTTCGCTGTTAGCGTAACTAGTCGATATCAGTCCAATCCAGGTAATGACCATTGGATGGCCATTAAACATATCCTAAAGTATCTTAAAGGTACCAAGGATAAGTTAATAATTTATGGAGGAAACGAACTGCAGGTTAATGGGTATACAGACTTTGATTTCCAATCGGATCCCGATGATAGAAAGTCTACATCTGGATTTGTCTTTACCCTTAACAGAGGTGCAGTTTGTTGGAAGAGTTCCAAACAGGGATCGACAGTTGATTCCACCACTGAGGCGGAATATATTGCAGCTTCTGAAGCTGCAAAAGAGGCTGTGTGGATAAAGAACTTTATCATAGAATTGGGAATTGTCCCAAGTATCGAGAATGTGATTCTGTTATACTGTGATAATACTGGAGCCATTGCGCAGGCAAAGGAACCGAGGGCGCATCAGAAGTTGAAGCATGTGGAACGCAAGTACCACATCATTCGAGAGATTATGTCGCGAGGGGATATTGTCGTGTGCAAGGTACCAAGTGAAGATAATGTAGCAGACCTGCTGACGAAGGCCATACCTCCGAAGCTGTTTGATAAACACGTGGAGTCGATGAGTATTAGATACAATCATTATTGGCACTAGAGCAAGTGGGAGATTTTGTTGGGGTTGGTGCTCAGAGCGCTAATTCCCGGTTGTATTTCTTTTGAATACTTCTGTAAAACATTATTATTATAAATAATATATGCAGTTTCTATAATATAATGTATCTTTTTATATGGTAAAGATGTAATGACCTTAGAATGATTAGTCATGGTACTGTTGCAAAAGCGTCGCAACTGACATTGAGTAGTATCATGACGTTGTCATTCTCAGACAGTTCCTGGTCAAGGTTTACACTATTTGGTCAGTAAAGTAAACCCGTTGAGACCGGTACATGTCGTATACTGGAATATATGATTCCAATGGTTTCTCAATGAACCATTAGTCTTGGAGACTAGTATAGACGTGTGAGTGTTTATAACGGATAAACACTGAACGACTCACCAAAGATTCTTAATGGATGGTACACCAACGTCAATAAGAATCTTCTCGGGTTGAGTAGCACTTGTGATTCTTAGACTTGAGATGCCATTGTGGGCACATGAGACATCTTCTACACTTAGATGGCAGTCACGTCACCAATCTATTTAGATCAGACCTCCGTCTGTTCGTTGGGTGTAGATAGATCCTCAGGGTGTCCTATGTGTATCAAGATAGGATCCGTCAGTTCTGTGTACCAGAGCATAGGTAGTCAATATGATTAGCAATCAGATAAAACCATGGGCCCGTGGTAAAGTTTAGAAGCTGGTTCTAAACATTCTTTTTGAGATTGCTAATAGAATAGTCGACTGGATAATCCCCATAGAGATTTGACGTTTACATCTATATCTCTGGGATTTATCCGGATACCTGTGACAGAGGAATTATACATTTGCCCTGACCTCGACCTGTATGATTCAGCGAGATTATCCGTGATAGTCATAATTTATGGGTGGATAAATTATGGACACGAAATTTGATTTCGTGACTGATATACCTGAATCTAGAGAGTCTCAATAATGAAACATACTCGTAGAGCACTAGAGCAACATTAATAAATAATATTGATTATTTATAAAGTCGTTTAAAGGTTAAACACAAGATACATGCTAAAGGGACCCGATAGTCATTTACCTAATTATTGTGTATTTACATTTAATACTTGATTAATTTAAATACACATTGATTAATAGTCAAATTGAGATATTGACTTATATCCTATATGAATATATGTTTTTGATATATTTAATGTAAAATTATACATATATTTAATATATTTGTATTTGATTATTAATTAATTATTTAATTGTTAAATGATTAAATTAATTAAAATATAAATATCTTAACTTAGGATATTTGATTTAAATGGCTTAGTTGCCTTTGTTGACCAAGTTTTAAATATATAATAAAGTGTTTTTAGATATTTAATCAAGTTGATCAAATTAAAGGTGAAATGAAATTGAAATTATTTTTCTTATATTTGGCTTGGCCAAATTCGTCCAAGACTAAAAGTGAAGCAAGTATTTATAGTTTTCATTTCATTTTCATTAATAACCTAATACACTTTACAAAGAACTCCATTAAAGAAACAAGAGAAGCAAGTGAGGAAGAAAAGAAGAAACTAAAGAAAAAGCTTGGATTTAGTAAGTTTTTCCAACTTACTATTAGATAAGAAAATGTTCCTTATGATCTAGGCAACATCTTGTGATGTTCTTAAGTTATTCTTTTCTTTATTCTTTGTGTTTTCGATGATGGAAGTTTTGTTGGAAGTGTTGAGCATGTGTGATGATGAATGAAGCTGTGACTATTGTAGTTGTAAGCATTCTTTTATGGTTTTGGAAACCTTGTTGCTAATCTAGAGTTTTTTCATTGTGTTGAGACTTTGATTGGATGGAATAATGATGATTAAAGTAATTGATTTAAACTATTTGGTCTAATTTGTCCAATTTGAAGAAATTGAAAAATTAGGGTTCATGACCAATTCCAAATTTGGGGCTTTTCATTTATGTTGTGTATTTGGATGTGTATATGATGCATATAAAGTTTCATGTTGATTGGATTACATCTTGATGTGTTTTGAAGCATGAAATGACAAAATGCACAAATTGGACCCCTTGTGAGGCTCTGCCAAATGTATGAAATTTGGGGATTTTGGTTGCTTTGGTGTTTTGATGTTTGGAACATGCTAAGTTCATCTTAGAAATTATTTAGAATCATTCAAAATTGATTTGATCAATTTCGGACTAAAATGGACAAAAATACCAAGTAAGGGTAATTCGGTAAATTCACCTAAATATGATTTATTGAATTTTATTTCATAATTTGATTATTGGATAATTAAATAAATATGTTTATTTAATTAATCCGAGAAAAAGTTTTGAAATCGAAAAATTTGATTTTCCACCGCTTCCTTGCGTTACGGACTTAGCCCCTAAAAACCCCTACAAAAGGTCCATTAAGTCATAATTGGACTTTATGGATATGGTTTTGGGGGCCAATTGGATCCAACCATTTAGCATAAACCCATCTTGGTACAACCAAGCCCATTAAAGCCCAATTACAACTTTTAAGGCCCAATTCCAAAATAAGCCCAATTAATTAACTTACAAAATTCCAAATTTCACAATTATTAATTAAATTGTATGCCATAATTAATTACCCAAATTAACATTTCCAAAACACAAATTTGTACAATTACTTATGCTAATTAACATCAAAACATGTCCACACATTTTAATCAAAAATCAAACCCATTTCATGCTTACTAGTCTCGACAATGGCAGAGATTTCTTTGTCCGATTCGGTTTTAATCCAATCAAACCAATTCAACATTACCCAATTGATTTCAAGTCATCCAATGAATCAAAAATCAAAAATACCAAGACATTTAGGGCATAGTCATTCTCTGCCAAGCCTAGAATTTTTGGGGAAAATGATCCAATCCAATTTTCGAGAATGTGAAGCCAACTAACCTTGTCATTAAGCATCTAATGCTTTCTTGCAATGGCCAACACAAAAAGTGAATGCCATACCAAAGCATAAGAAATGTTAAGCTAAAGATAATGGCTTTGTCATTAAGCATTCAATGATTTCTTTCAAGGGCAAACACATAAATGTGGAGGTCATACCAAAGCATAAAATGCATTAGCTAATGAAAAAACTATTAGGTGTATCCAAGCCACCTAATAGACATAATTGCTTGGATGTCATGCCGTCATGGTAAGCCATATGGCTTTGTCTCCAATGGTAAATAAAAATCAATATATTAATAATGATTTATTTACCTTCAATCATGTTGTAGTAATTATCTCATAATTATTATTAACTTGATTATCTCATAATCAAAGAATTCTAGAAAACATTAAGTTAAACTAATTTAACATAGTTTTCATTTGTGACAATAAATATTAAGATTAATAATATATAAATAAATATAATGTGAGCATATAATTAGACAATCTAATTATATTAGGTTTGCTATAGTTAATCGAGCTAGCACGGGGACCAAATGGACCTACGGTTCCGAGCTCCAATAATTCCGAAATATTAATTAAACTCTTTAATCAAATATTACGAATTATTAACTCCGCATTATTCCACTAAAAACTCGAAGTTGAACTCTCGTTACCGTAGATGGATTAAGTAAACCGAACATTTTCGGTGTCAATCGATATAGTCATTACATATGGATATAGCCCTTCACGAATATCTCATAAATAGAGGCGGGTCATAAGTCCGTTAAACCCCTATAAATATTTTGTTTCTTAAGCACCATTGATTCTATAATGAACAATTAATTCATAACAATTATGAATATAAAATGCTTTCTATTCGTAATAGAAAAGTTGAGCGCTCAAATTGTTCAAGTCCCGAATCAACTCTTAAAAGAGATATTCATCTGCTTCTCGTAAGAATGAGTGAATTCCATATTCCCAGCTACATACCAAACCATATCCCAAAAATACGTAGTTATTGGCCGGGAATGCAACACCAACCTCACCATAGTAAATCAAAGAACATAGCCTGTCATGAAGGAGTTCGTAATACACTCAGGATTAAGATCGAATCCATATATGACCATCTATTAGATAAAATGAATTTCTTTGGTTAACAGATATTAAAAGAAATGCGTATTTATCTGAGTCCAGTCCTATATGATCTTATCACACAAGGTGCCTCCATTCCCATGTCACTACATGAACGATCCCGGATCAAGGTCGTCATACAAGTATAGAATGGACCGCAGCTATAGATATACCACAAACAAAGTACCCTTTTTGTTTGCTCTCTATGGACTATTTAGATTACTAACTTTAGACTTAAATCCTCTTGTGCATCAAACATACGCTAAGTCTAAAGGTACAAGAGTAATCAAGGTAAACAAGACAATTGGACAATATGCGATATAAATCAAACAACTTTGATAAAATGAATAATGCATTTATTATTATTACAAAAATCAATTCTGTTTACAATATATGAAGCTCTATGACATAAATCCCAACAATCTCCCACTTCGACTAGAGCAAATGAGACATGTCATGTAATCCTAAACCATTTAGGTGACCTTCAAATACCTTAGCTGATAAGGTCTTTGTAAACGGATCAGCCAGGTTTTCTGCGGATGGAATCTGTGTGACAGCGACATCTCCTCTCTGCACTATCTCCCTGATGAGGTGGTATTTCCTCTCAATATGCTTACCCCTCTTGTGGCTTCTTGGTTCTTTGGAGTTCGCCACTGCACCACTATTATTGCAATAAGTGTGAGTGGTTTATCAATATCTGAAACAACTTCCAGATCTGCCAAGAACTTACGGAGCCATACTGATTCCTTAGATGCTTCACAAGTTGCTATATATTCAGCCTCCATGGTGGAGTCAGCAATACAAGATTGCTTAATGCTCCTCCATACTATAGCCCCACCACATAGGGTGAACACTGATCCAGATGTTGATTTCCTAGAATCGACATCCGTCTGAAAATCAGAGTCAGTATATCCTCTCAGAATCATATCCTGACTTGTATATACAAGAATATAATTTCTCGTTCTCCAAAGATACTTGAGAATATGTTTCACCGCTACCCAATGATCTAATCCTGGGTTGGATTGAAACTTACTGACTACTCCCACTGCAAAACAGATGTCCGGTCTCGAGCATAACATAGCATACATAATACTTCCAAATGTTGAAGCATATGGTATATGTCTCATCTCCTCAACTGCTTGAGGTGTCTTAGGAGACTGTTCCTTAGACAAATGAATTCCATGCCTGAAAGGTAAATTACATTTCTTGGAATTCTGCATACCAAATCGCACAAGAATCTGTCGATATAGGTTGCTTGAGACATTGCTAACAGTCGTTTCTTACGATCCCGAATGATCTGGATCCCAAGTATATAACTTGCCTCTCCCAAATCTTTCATTTGGAATTGGTTAGCTAGCCAGATTTTCACGTCCGATTATTTACATCATTCCCAATGAGTAAAATATCATCAACGTATAACACAAGGAAAAGTACATTCCCATCAATGATGCGCTTGTAGACACAAGGCTCATCGATGTTCTGCTCAAAGTTATAAGACTTGATCGTACTATCAGACCTTATGTTCCAAGATCTAGATGCTTGCTTAAGTCCATAAATGGACCTTTGCAACTTGCAAACTTTTTGCTATTGACCTTGGGTAATGAACCCCTCTGGTTGTACCATATAGATACTCTCATCAAGATTACCATTCAAGAATGCAGTCTTGACATCCATTTGTCAAATCTCATAGTCATAATATGCACCGATGGAAAGAAGAATCCTGATGGATTTAAGCATGGCTACTAGCGAGAAAGTTTCTTCATAGTCAACTCCCTTCTTTTGGGTATAACCCATTGCCACTAGCCTAGCCTTGAAAGACTGTACTTTCCCATCTATTCCTATTTTTCTCTTGTAGATCCACTTGCAACCTATAGGTTTTACTCCATTAGGTTGGTCTACAAGTTCCCAGACTGAGTTAGAGTACATAGACTCCATCTCGAGGTTCATGGCTTTGAGCCATTCCTCTTTATCAGTATCTTCCATTGCACTATGATAGGTCAATGGATCATCTATACCATCACAAGATGCAACAACTTGCACCTCAACATTTCCTAGATAGCGTTCAGGTTGTCTTATAACCCTCCCACTACGTCTGGGTTGTATGGTATCATGATAAACTTGCATCTGACTTTCAGATGTAGAAGGTGTTATGTCTTTGTCAACATTTGACAATGGTGTACTGGTCGTACCAGCAAGTAACTCCTCAAGTAACACTTTAATTCGAGGTTTGAACTCTCTCATATAGTCCTCCTCAAGAAATGTAGCATTTGTCGACACAAATACTTTATTATCTTCTGGACTATAAAAGAATCCACCCCTAGTTTCCTTAGGATAGCCTACAAATAGGCACACCTGTGAACGTGGTTCCAACTTAGTAGTCTTGTTCTTTAGCACATGTGTCGGACACCCCCATATGCGAAAATGTCACAAACTAGCTTTACGACCATTCCACAACTCTAAGGGAGTCTTAGAAACAGACTTAGAAGGAACTACATTCAGGATATACATTGCAGTTTGCAATGCATACCCCCAGAATGAACTAGTTAGAGTGCTATAACTAAACATTGATCTTATCATATCTAGTAGGGTTCGATTTCTCATTTCTGCAACACCATTTTGTTGTGGTGTTCCAGGTTTTGTGAGTTGTGAAACAATTCCATGCTCAACTAAGAATTCCTCGAAATCTCTACCAAGGTATTCTCCTTCACGATCTGATCGTAGAATTTTGATGCTTTTACCTAACTGGTTCTCAACCTCAGCACGATACTCTTTGAACTTTTCAAATGTATCTGACTTGTCCTGCATTAGGTAAACATACCCATATCTGGAATAATCGTCAATGAAAGTGACGAAGTATTCAAAACCACATCAGGATTTTACATTCATCGGTCCGCAAACATCCGAATGTATTAGCTCAAGAGTTTCTTTGGCTCTTATCTCTTTTCCAGTAAAAGGTCTCTCGGTCATTTTGCCTTCTAGACAGGATTCACAGACAGGTAAATTACCAAGTTTTAACTGATTTAAAACTACGTTCTTAATTAGTCTATCTATCTGGTCAAGGTTAATGTGACCAAGTCTAAGGTGCCATAAATAGGTATCATCAAGAGAAATCTTTTGCCGTTTAGTTTTAGATTTTTCAATCTTAAACATTTCAGTATTAAGCAGTGATTCATGCATTAACGGCCTTAATACATATAGATTATTTTCGGAGTTTCCCGTGCATATATTTAATCCATTTCTACTAATAATAACTGACTTATTATTAAACGAAACAGAAAAACCACATTCCATAAGTTTTGTTACAGAAATCAAATTCTTGTGAAAACCAGGAATATATTGCACACCATTCAAACATAAATAACTTTTATTAAAATTCAAATTTGAAACTCCCACTGCTCTTGCTGAAACAACATCCTCTGTCCCAACTCTCATGGTAAAGCTACCTTCAGTAAGGTCCCTCCATGAGTCAAGTAGCTGCAAAGAACAAAAAACATGGTTAATGGCACTAGAATCAACAATCCATATGGATTTATCATCCTTCACCAAAAGAGACTCAATGACAAGTAAATCATATTTACCTGTATTCTTCTTCTCTTTAAGGTCTGCAAGGTATTTTGGACAATTCCTTTTCCAATGTCCTTGTTGTTCACAATGGAAACATTTTCCTTTAGTATTGGTTCAATTGGAGCTTTTATTGTTCTTCTTTTTCATTGGTTTTGCATTTGCCTTCCAATTGCCTTTCTTCTTCTTCTTTGCAGATTTAAAAGATTCGGCAACATTTGCCTCAGCATTGGGCCTACGAGGACCGTTCATAACGGACTCGTAATTGGTGAGTTCATTCAGCAGTTCAGGCAATGTGAAAGTCAACTTGTTAATAGAACAGTTGCTCTTAAACTGCAGGAAACTCTTCGGAAGGGTTTCCATGATCATTGTCACCTGGCTTTGCACATTAATACATGCACCATGGGTTTCAGCCATATTAAGATGAGCCATCATCCTTAACACATGGTCTCGGACTGATGTGCCTTCCTTCATTCTAGCGGTCAATACAGAGGTAATTGCCTCATGTTGTTGCCGGTCTGAAGGTTGCCCAAACATATTATGTAATGACTGCATAATCATTGATGATGTCGCCATAGGCTCATGCTGTGCAGCAAGAACCTCAGACATGGATGCTATCAAATAACTATGGGCTTTCTCATCAACTTTAATCCAATTATTATAGGCATTACGTGCAGCTCTGCCAGCATTATGTGCTGGTTCAGGAGAACATTCCTCCATTAGGAAAAATTTAAGGTCTTCACAGACCAAGATAGCATTCGTGTCACTTTTCCATTTAACATAATTATCCTCGGTTAATTTTTCTTGTTGTTTGATAATGGAGATTATTGCAGATGCCATGGCTGAAAAATAATAAACGCGCATTCAATATTCATTCATCGCATATTAAAATTTTCAAACATTTAGGCATAAAATTAAACATGATGCATGATCAATGTATAATGAATTAGAAACCTAAAAGAATTACTATGCCACAGTTATCTATCATCCCATAAATAAGTGCCGCCGTAGGGTAGGTCAAGTATTCGCATGATAGATTGAGACATTCTCAATTGATTTATATATCTGAAATAACTCTTATTCCTATATTAATCAACTACCGTTATTTTGATAAGGAGGTTTTGATTAACAACTTAATCATTCCTTTGTGAGTGTGAGCCATTATTTCGGAACCCTTGGACTTAACTAGTGAAGTGCCACCGTAGGGTAGGTCAAATCACCAGATACATCTAGAGTCTCTATCCTTTCAGAATCCAAACCTGTTATTGACCCAAAAAAGAACACCATTCGTAGGGGGACGAAAGCAAAGCCGTCTCGAGGCGCCTATTGAATCTCACGTTTTTGGATAACAATGGAGATCGTGGGATATATTGTGGTATACCCCTCTCCCACTCACTATTTTGAAGTTTAAGGTTTCTATCTCACTAGTTTCTAATGTATTAAGATTATGCTCGGCTAAAACATATCTTTATTAATACTAGTGGATTATTAGTGATCTAACCAATTTTAACACTTAAAATTTTATTCACTAATATTTATTAGTCTCTACTAATCATTAACTTAATTAAACTAATTTAATCAAGTTTGTTTGAGTGAACTAATTAATTTTAACAATTAAAATATTAGTTCACTTATAGGTTTTAAAATTTTAGAATTCAACTAATGGACTATATGTCATTAAACCATTTAATAGATAAAAGTACGTTATTTACTCCAAAGGTACGTGGAATTGTATCCCGAGTGCAAACCAAATTACCGTCCATTCGGAAGCGGCTATGGAATTTATATCCGGGTTTCCATCCGATATACCAAAGAAAATAATGTACTCATAATGTCCATTTGTTCTTAAACTTGAATTCCTAATTTTTAAACATTTAAACCAATTAATCTTATTAATTCGTTTACATGCATCTTATATTCTAATTTAACTTTTAAATTTACATAAAATCATATTTTATAACTTGAATATCATGCATGTCTGCATGTTATGGCATGTGAAAATGCAAGAGTAGCCACCCTAGGCTATATGACATGTTAATAAACAATTTAAAATATATATATATGCCCAGGAATGGGCTGAAAACGTTCGTGTAGCATTCTCTGGGCGTTCGAACAATTTCCAGACAGTAGCAAAATGTTTGAGTTGTGTTTGACTGGAGTTCGAACGCAATCAGTCTGGTGTCAAAACACTGGTACTTTATTTACTCCGTTCCGGAGCTTCCGGAGTCCGTTTTGGTCCCCGTTTTTTTCTACGGACTCGTAATGGAATGAAGTTTCACATACATACATAAATTGCGTTAACCGGGCTCTTATGTTTTTTTTAAATACTAATCTAATTAGTACATAAATCCAAGGCATCCATTGGTCTTCAAATCTTGCTCCATGGTATGTTGTTGAGTTATTCGTGGAATAGGTTTGTAATGAGTCCTTTGTGGCATCGGCTCCTCCAAGTTACAAATTGAGTTCCAAAATGGACTTATTACAAAGGAAATGAACTTACAACACTTGAAAGAATATGACCTTATGGTCTTACATTTCCAATACTAAGAATAAGAGCCGGAAAAATTAACGATCAACGCAATACATTCATCACATGAATCAAAGTAAACATTCATCCCATGAACATTAAAAACCATTCATTTCATGAATCTAATTGTGCCTACTCATCACAACATGCATATTAATAATTTATATCTAATATAAATTATTAAAACTAAAACTAAAAAAGAGAAAGGGTTAAGAAAACTTTTCAACCTTAAGCTCTTGATGCCAATTGTAGAAAACGACTTTCCTTAGCGCGGCGGAAGTTGCTTGTGGTGGCACCGGTTTCGGTATGGATCTTCAAAATTTTCTTTGCCTTCTCCCTTTGTTATAGTAGCTAAGATCAATCCTTTGGTGTCCAACACTTAGATCAACCACTCGATCTTCCGAACTATGACTAGAAACCAACAAACCGAAGTGTGCGCTTCACTCACAAAGATTAAACCTCTAAACTATTTAGAGATTTAAGATGTCACAATGGTGTTTGGCTTTTTGAAATTCACAACACTTGTGAATGCTAGAACTCTCTCTATTTTCTCTCAAATATTTTCTCACAACAATTGTGTGAATAAATGCAAAGTGTTAACCTTAGGAAGTGAGAGAAATGGTAGAGATTATATTCTCTTACACAAGCCAACTAACCTTGTCATTAATCATCTAATGCTTTCTTGCAATGGCCAACACAAAAATGTGAATGCCATACCAAAGCATAAGAAATGTTAAGCTAAAGACAATGGCTTTGTCATTAAGCATTCAATGTTTTCTTTCAATGGCAAACCCATAAATGTGGAGGTCATACCAAAGCATAAAATGCATTAGCTAATGACAAAACTATTAGGTGTATCCAAGCCACCTAATAGACATAATTTCTTGGATGACATGGTAAGCCTTATGGCTTTGTCTCCAATGGTAAATAAAAATCAATATATTAATAATGATTTATTTACCTTCAATAATGTTGTAGTAATTATCTCATAATTATTACTAACTTGATTATCTCATAATCAAGACTTGATTATCTCATAATCAAAGAATTCTAGAAAACATTAAGTTAAACTAATTTAACATAGTTTTCATTTGTGACAATAAATATTATTAATCTTATTAATAATATATAAATAAATATAATGTGAGCATATAATTAGACAATCTAATTATATTAGGTTTGCTATAGTTAATCGAGCTAGCACGGGGACCAAATGGACCTACGGTTCCGAGCTCCAATAATATCGAAATATTAATTAAACTCTTTAATCAAATATTACGAATTATTAACTCCACATTATTCCACTAAAAACTCGAAGTTTAACTCTCGTTACCGTAGATGGATTAAGTAAACCGAACATTTTCGGTGTCCATCGATATAGTCATTACATATGGATATAGCCCTTCACGAATATCTCATAAATAGAGCCGGGTCATAAGTCCGTTAAACCCCTATAAATATTTTGTCTCTTAAGCACCATTGATTCTATAATGAATAATTAATTCATAACAATTATGAATATAAAATGCTTTCTATTTGTAATAGAAAAGTTGAGCGCTCAAATTGTTCAAGTCCCGAATCAACTCTTAAAAGAGATATTCATCTGTTTCTCGTAAGAATGAGTGAATTCCATATCTATGTAAAACGTTCCCAGCTACATACCAAACCATATCCCCAAAATACGTAGTTATTGGCCAGGAATGCAACACCAACCTCACCATAGTAAATCAAAGGACATAGCCTGTCATATGCATTAAAATATTACTTATGGTTTGCCCTATTGCCTAAAGTATGTCGAAATTGAAAAAAATACGAATCGAACTGATAATTTTTTTTTTAAAATGACTATTCTGTTTGGAAAAACCAAGCCGAATTAACTCACCTTTTTATTAATAAACTCAACTGAATAATTAGATTTCATTTAATTTTAAATTAAACTATGCTATTTTATAATTTTATATAATATGTTTGTTACATTATTAATTTGTTTTGATTTATTGATATTTAATTTTATGAAATGTTTGGTATTCATTTGGATTTGGTCATAAAATTTGAATCTTAGAAAGTCTCTCTATAAAAAAAGTATAAAAGTGTATGACCGGTGCAATCACACGCGTATAATGCAAGCGCACGTATCGTTCAAGTAGTATAAAAAGTATCAATCCCACGATGACTTAATACCTAAGCTATTAATTAATGAAGCCAAATTGTTACAAGTATCAAATGGATTGGTTGTTTGTTTGGATGATGACTTTAAATTTAAAACAAGTAAAAGAAATAGCGTGAAAGTAGATTGAGGAAAATTCAATATTAATAAACTATCCAGGGTTGTGAATTATTCCAATATCATTTTAAAGATGAAGTGGTTATTTTACGTTTGTGTAATATATTAGTTTACTAACATGGAACACGAAATTCTGCAAAAGCCTCTGTCGATCGGTCAGATGCAAATATCAAGTGTAACCCAATAATCATATGTCTATGTCAACCAAGTTACCTGAATTCATTAAGATTAAGTTCCAATTGTGGCTACCCCCGCCCGACAGGTATCTGTCTATCATGTAAGGAAATCTATTAAAGGGTTATCTATCCTGAAGGAAGATCGTGGGCTATTAAGTCTAAGGCTGAAACCTAAAATTCCTTTGTCAAGTTTATTTTAAGTTTACCAGATCAATCTTATTAATGGCCAGTTAACAAGAAGCATTAAGCTTAAGACTTAATAAGTAAACCTTTATATTACCCAAACTATAAAATAACCCATTATAAACCGGTGATATTGGAATTCATCACAACCTTAGATAACAGGTTTAGCTACAACACATATTTACGGCTAGTAAAAGCTTAAATAAAATAAAAGACATAAAGTAAATGCTGGAAAGTAAATGACGGAAAGTAAATGCGGAAAAGTAAATGCTGGAAATTAAAAATATAAAAATACAATAAAAGAAAATGCTGAGGTTAAAGGATCCACTTTTATTACTACTATTTTAGATATCTCTCTTATTATAATATATTAACTTTGCGTGATTTTACCAACCAGCCATATAGGCGGTAACCCGATTAAGTCAAATTTATAATTAATTACCAACCTGCCATATAGGCGATATCCAAGCTTAGTCAGGTTAAAACCAATTTATAAATTAAGTCCAACCGACCATAAGGCGGTATCCTCATTAAGTCAGGTTTTAAATAGTTTATATATTATAATTAAAGGAGATTAATCGAAATATTAGTAATAAAAGCTTTACCTTTTACCCCAGCAGGGGGAATTACCTCCTCATTACTGAAAAGTAAAAATTGAAAAAATAAAGAAAGAAAATTAATGTGCGTAAAAGTAAATTGCAGAAACTAAATACTGAAAAATAAAGAAAAGAAAGTACAAATGCGAAAATTAATTATTGAAAGTTGTAAATAAACAAACAAGATACAATCTTCTTAGTATTCTTAAGGAATTACATAGAAGAAGGTATGAATTCAAATCTAAAATTTCGGGCTCTATTTATAGAAAAAAAATTTGCTTCGCGTGTCGCGACGCACAAGATTGTTCTTGCGTCGCAAATTACGGAGACGGCGACACGTGGCACGGCTGAGTGATTAATTCAATAATTGTGCTGACGTGGTGATGATGATTGTTGGCAGCATGTGATGATGACACGTGTCCGGCGCATGTTAGGATGATTTGCTGTGATGTTGACACGTAGCAGGCGCACGTTAGCAGATTCGGCGCACGTTAACAGACGGTACATTTTAGCAAAACTTCTCTGATTGGTCCACATGTCCCTGCACATTTTAGCAGACTCCGGTGCACGTTAGCGGTCGCGACGCAGGCTCTGGGTTGTGACGCCTAAATGACAGTTTTACCCTTTTTATCAATTTTTCACTGTTTTGGCCCCGAATCACCTCCAGAGAGTCCTGAAACTTTATTTATCTATAAAATAACACAAAACACATCAAAATATTCACAAAACTCAAGAAACTATACAAAATATTATGTCAAATGAGTGGTAAATAATGATAAATTTACCACTCATCACACCCCAAACCTAACATTCTGCTAGTCCTCGAGCAAAACAACAAGGTAAAATAACATAAACATCTTTAAAATAAAATCAATCTAAACCACTTTCGTAGGGATCACGGTTGCATTTAACATATGCAACAAGCCTTTAAACTAATAGGTGTCCCTAGTGGACGAGTTGTAGTCTCGTGAGGGCTTACAGCGACGATATCCACAAACGTCAATATAAAACTAATGCACACAAAAGCAAAAAGACAAGAGAAAAGAGAATAAACAAGTTAGTGACTAAACAGGTGAAACTTCTTATCCAAGTTAAGAGTTGTTTTCTTTCTTTCTAAATTACCAAATAAGTAAATTCTCCGATTATTTTTATCATTCTCCATATACACAGCTAACAAGATATTAATCAAGTCATTGTGCCCACAATATTTAAAGTGTAGTTGAGAAGAGAGTAATATTTTTGTCCTAAAGTTATATCAGAATTCACACCTTTTTTTAAGCAATGGAATATTTTTCTGATTTTTTTTGATTTTTTTTTATTTAAATACAATATCTTCCATCCATGTAACGAGCTTTGGGCCAGTGACTCCCAAACCAGTTGGCTTTAGGGCACTAGGTGTTAAGACACCCCTACGAACTTAATTACTCAGACTTCAAATATATATACTTTTTGCAACATCTTTGATCCATGTAGCAAGCTTTGGGCCAGTGGCTCCCAAACCAGTTGGTTTTAGGGCACTAGGTGTTAAAACACCCATACGGACTTAATAACTCGGATCTCGGACATTTTTTTCCATCATTTTTTAGATGCTTCCTCCAATTAAACTAGAACACTGAACATTACAAATTTGACAATTACTACTCATGTTCGTATGTTACCATGCATGTTGATAATACCTGTCAACTGAACATATGAAGATCAATTTTAGTCAGTTTTACAGAGAATTCACAAATTAAATAATTCAAAAGGAAATAAACAAAAATTAATTTGTTCCGAAATAGGCTGAGATACGTCTCAGGAGTGGAAATTCCTTACACAGCTATCTCACACCAATTTCACCTGATTAATCAAATTAAAAACATAAAAATAAAATATATTTTTTAATTTTTGTAAATGTTTTTGAATTTTTTCGAAAATTTTTGACTAAAAACAAAATACAAACAACATAATAAAAGAAAGATACTAGTCAACTATTCCCCTCCCCCAAACCTAAATGAGACATTGTCCCCAATGTCTTAAAAATAGATGAAGAGGTTAGAACATAGTACATGGATAGTTGAAATTCTACATCTTTAAAAGAAAATTAAAGGTTAAGATCCAGATTTATCCGACGTTTCTTACCACGATCATTATCGTACCAATTTATCTTGGAAAGGATGGGTCAATTTATGGTTCAAAGGCTAAAATTTGGTCAATTAAATCTTGGGCAGTTTTGGCAGTAAAGAGAAGTTCTTTTACAGGTTTTGACACGAACCCATTTCTCCGGGCATCATCAAGAAACACATAAAGAAAATCATAAAATCCATCAGCGTTAAACAGTCTAATCGATTTCTGGTGTATGTTCAAGTTCATCCAAGATAACATTGTAAAAATTTCCTCCATCGTACCCAAGCCACCTGCAAAGCAATAAAAGCACCAGCACAATTAATCATTTCTACCAGTCATTCAGACATACCTGGCACGATCAGTTCCTCTCTGTTTGATGGTCCTATAAGATTCGCCTCCGCCAAAGGTTTGGGACGATTCCCAAGAATTGATTGGCTCTTTCCTGCACAACCCTTGAAACGATCCCCATTAGTCCAAGATTTCCACCTCCATAAACTAAGTGCATACTCATCTCAGCTATGACTCTACCCAATTCATGTGCTGCTCCAACATATTTTGGCTTAGAACCAACACTAGTAGCGCAAAACACACAAATGTTTACAACTCGTCTTCTTGAAGTAGCTTCCATTTTTATATATTTCTTTCTCAAATCTGGATGTCTTCAAGAGTGTAATGATGAATTGAATTTATAGAACCTGAAAAAGGGTGAGTAATAATAGCACTAGTACCTGCCAAATGACAATTATTCGTTAAACAGTAAAATAAATCATGAAAAGTCAAAAAGTCTGGATCCTGTCAGAGAAAATTAAAGAAAATGACAAAACAAATCACAATTATTAGATATATACAAAGAGAAAATAATATATACAGGAAGTAACGGCTTGAATGACGTCTATGCGTCAGGGACAAGCTTCCCATCCAATTTTCTTATAAATTGGCAAACAAGGCATTTTAAAGTCAGATTTCCGAGACTATATTGTTGTCTTTCTTTTCGGAATTGTGTGTATAATATGTGAATTGCGTGATGTACATTTCCATTGGAATGCGTCTCAAGAGTCTTATATATGTCATCCAAAGACTCCTTACTCAAGCCATCCCTAATGAATTTAATTTTATCTTCGCGGTTATCAGACACCATTCCTAAAGAACGACAACGAGTATTACATATCATGCGAGCAAATTTATAGAAAACACCCATTCTTTTAGCTCTTCTCTTTTTAGCATAAGTGCTTCTTTCTAAACCAGGCAGATGTGAAACAAAAGAGTCAGAGGACTCACCTGCCAATCGGACCCGTGCTTCAATAATCCAACGAATGTCATTAGGAATACCTTTGATCATCAGTAGTCTCATCCATTCCAAGCTAGTGTTGTAAACTTTCATCAGAGAGTTTTGAGGGAGAGAAGGAAATTACTTGTAAAGATTTGCGAGAATGTCTTTCATCCTGAAATGACTTTACCTACACAAAGGAAACACACAAAAAATAAAACACACCAAATCTGAATATATACACAAATTGCATGGGTTGCCTCCCTACTAGCGCTAAGTTTAAAATCGTCAGCTAGACATGACTGCCCGAACATTAGGCTGGATCTGAAAGTGTGACACTTTCTTTTTGTCGCTCAAATGATTCTCCCCAGTAGTGTTTGACACGCTTGTTTTTAACCTTGAATATTTTGTTGGAGTTGGGATCATGTAACTCAACGGCTTTATCTGGTAAAACTTTGGTGATTAAGAATGGACCTGACCACCGTGATTTTGGATTCCATGGGAAGAGTTTCAACCTTGATTTGTTTAACAGTACCATCTGCCATGGTTCTAGTTATATGCGCACTATTTTTCGATCATGCCATTTCTTGGTCTTTTCTTTGTACAGTTTGGCATTCTCAAAAGGCTGTATGTGAAATTCCTCCAATTCATTGAGCTGGTGGAACTGTTTCTCTTCTGTTGCTTGTAATGCAAGAATATGCTTTTTCAGTGCGTAGTACACTTTATCTTCAGGCTCCACAGACAGTTGACATGCTTTAAGTTTGTCAGTAGAACTTTGCATTGCATTGGAGTTCTGGATGGTACTATGTATCACATCAAGTCTGAAACATTCCTCATTCTTTTCGTCATCCGGGAAATTCATGGCTTTGAAAATATTGAATGTTACTTCTTGGTCCTGTACCCTCATGGTTAGTTCTCCTTTTTGTACATCAATAATGGTTCGTCTTGTAGCCAAGAATGGTCTCCCGAGGATGATCGGCATGTCTTCGTCTTCCTCCATATCAAGGACAATAAAATCTGCTGGGAAAATAAATTTGTCAACCTTGACCAGCACATCCTCAACTATACCTCTCAGAAATACGAGCGTTCTATCAGCAAGTTACAAAGAGACTGATGTGGGCATTGTTTCTCCAATCTGTAATTTCCTGAAAATAGAAAAAGGAATCAAGTTAACACTTGCACCTAGATCACACAAAGCCCTACCGAAGTTATGCTCTCCTATGACGAAAGGAATGGTGAAATTGCCAAGATCTTTCAACTTTGGGGGAAGCTTCGTCTGGATGATAACGCTGTATTCTTCTGTCAATGCTACTGTATCCTAATCTCCCAATCTTTGCTTTCGTGAAATAATGTCATCATGAATTTGACATAGCTAGGCATTTGTTCCAAGGCTTCTGCAAATGAAATGTTGATATGCAGTTTTTTTAAGATCTTCAGGAATTGAGAAAACTGTTTGTCTAGTTTTTTTTTCTAGAGACACTGTGGAAAAGGTGGAGGTAGAGTGATTCTTTCTTGATCTTTTTCCTTTGTTTCTTTTTCCTCCATCTGTGGAACTGCTTCGCTGCTTTCTTTTGGAAATTTTTCAATGGATGCCTTGATTCCAATATCTTTGTTGATTTCTGTACCGCTTTTTAAAATGATGGCATGACATTGCTCCTTCCCCATATTCCTTGGATTTGGTTTTGTGTTGCTAGGAAGGGTACCTGGCAGTCTGTAACTCTGAGTATTGGCCAGTTGTCCAATTTGATTTTCCAGTGCTTTAATAGACGCAGATTGGCTTTGAATCAAAGCATCATATTTTTTAACTGGGCCAGCACTTCCGCTATTCCTGGTTCTTTTTCATGCTTCTGGCTTTACTGTTGGAATCTTGGTGGTGGATTGTTCATTTGTCCTGAATTGTTGCTCCATGCGAAATTGGGATGATTCCTCCACCATGGGTTGTAGGTGTTGGAATATGAATTGTTCCCATGTCTGTTGAAATTGTTGACATAATTCACCGTTTCTTTATGTTGGTTTGGCTCTGGTGCTCCTCCATATGGTGAACTTATGGATCCAATATTACATTGCATGCTAAGAGTTTCCATGAATTTGCATATCTGATCCAGCTTGGTATTCAGTGCTGTGTTAGCTCCAACTTCATAAATTCCAGCAATTATTTGGATCATGCTCATTTCTGTTGGCCACAAGGAATTATTGTTGGCCATTTCTTCAATTAGGTCCCAGATTTGATCTTCTCCTTTTGCCATTAAAGCACCTCCATCAGCAGCATTAATTGTGGTTCTCATTGTTCCAGAAAGTCCATTGTAGAAGGTCTGGACTTGTAGCCACTTTGCAATCTCATGGTGATGACATTTTCTGAGTAAATCTTTGTATATTTCTCAAGCTTCGCAGAGGGATTCTGAGTCATGTTGCACAAAGGATGTAATGTCATTCCTCAACTTTGCAGTTCTAGCTGGTGGAAAGTACTTTGCAAGGAATTTGGTGGCTAGAGTGTTCCAAGTTATGATGGAACCTGCTGGTTGTGAATGTAGCCAAACTTTAGCTCTGTCTTTAAAGGAATATGGAAAAACACGCAGTCTCATTGCTTCTTCAGCCGCTCGATTGTAATTGAAAGTGCCGCAAACTTTCAGGAAGTTGCTGATATGGGCATTAGGATCTTCAGTTGCATTCCCCCCAAACTGAACTGACTGCTGTATCATCTCAAATCATGTTTTGATGTCACACGTATTTGCTGGTAAGGGCAGAAGTATAATACAGGAAATGAAGCCGTCAACCACCAGAATGGTTCTGTCTCGAAAGGGAATTGGTAGTGCAACTTCCAAAGGTTCAGGTTCCATTTTGATTAGTGCTTCTTGGCATTCTCATCTTTTCCTTCTCAAATGTCTGATTGTTATTTCAATTTCTAGGTCAAGCGGTCGGATTTCAAAGCATCTGGTTCGTCTCATGTAGTGTCTGAGAACCTGAAACACAAGAAAACAAAAATAATAAGTAAAAAGAAAATTAGACACAAGTAAATGTATCTAAGTCCAAAACTAATAGTGAAATATAAATAAGTCCCCGGCAACGGCGCCAAAAACTTGACCGGTGCAATCACACGCGTATAAAGCAAGCGCACGTATCGTTCAAGTAGTATAAAAAGTATCGATCCCACGAGGACTTAATACCTAAGCTATTAATTAATGAAGCCAAATTTTTACAAGTATCTAATGGATTGGTTGTTTGTTTGGATGTTGACTTTAAATTTAAAACAAGTAAAAGAAATAACGCGAAAGTAGATTGAGGAAAATTCAATATTAATAAACTATCCAGGGTTGTGAATTATTCCAATATCATTTTAAAGATGAAGTGGTTATTTTACGTTTGTGTAATATATTAGTTTACTAACTTGGAACATGAAATTCTGCAAAAGCCTCTGTCGATGGTCAGATGCAAATATCCAGTGTAACCCAATTAATCATATGTCTATGTCAACCAAGTTACCTGAATTCATTAAGGTTAAGTTCCAATTGTGGCTACCCCCGCCCGACAGGTATATGTCTATCCTATAAGGAAATCTATTAAAGGGTTAATTATCCTCAAGGAAGATAGTGGGCTATTAAGTTTAAGGCTGAAACCTAAAATTCCTTTGTCAAGTTTATTTTAAGTTTACCAGATCAATCTTATTAATGGCCAGTTAACAAGAAGCATTAAGCTTAAGACTTAATAAGTAAACCTTTATATTACCCAAACTATAAAATAACCCCTTATAAACCGGTGATATTGGAATTCATCACAACCCCAGATAACGAGTTTAGCTACAACACATATTTATGGCTAGTAAAAGCTTAAATAAAATAAAAGACATAAAGTAAATGCTAAAAAAAATGACGGAAAGTAAATGCGGAAAAGTAAATGATGTAAATTAAAAATGTAAAAATACAATAAAAGAAAATGTTAAGGTTAAAGGATCCACTTTTATTACTACTATTTTAGATATCTCTCTTATTATAATATATTAACTTTGCGTGATTTTACCAACCAGCCATATAGGCGGTAATCCGATTAAGTCAAATTTATAATTAATTACCAACCTGCCATATAGGCGATATCTAAGCTTAGTCAGGTTAAAACCAATTTATAAATTAAGTCCAACCGACCATAAGGAAGTATCCTCATTAAGTCAGGTTTTAAATAGTTTATATATTATAATTAAAGGAGATTAATCTAAATATTAGTAATAAAATCTTTACCTTTTACCCCAGCAGGGGGAATTACTTCCTCATTACTGAAAAGTAAAAATTGAAAAAATAAAGAAAGAAAAGTAATGTGCGTAAAAGTAAATTGCAGAAACTAAAGACTGAAAAGTAAAGAAAAGAAAGTGCAAATGCGAAAATTAATTATTGAAAGTTGTAAATAAACAAACAAGATACAATCTTCTTAGTATTCATAAGGAATTACATAGAAAAATGTATGAATTCAATTCTGAAATTTCGGCCTCTATTTATAGAAAAAATTTACTTCGCGCGTCGCGACGCAAATTACAGAGACAGCGACATGTGGCATGGTTGAGTGATTAATTCAATAATTGTGCTGATGTGGCGATGATGATTGTCGGCAACATGTGATGACGAGACGTGTTCGGCGCACGTTAGCATGATTTGCTGTGATATTGACACATGGCAGACGCACGTTAGCAGATTCAGAGTACGTTAACAGACGGTGCATTTTAGCAAAACTTCTTTGATTGGTCCACGTGTCCCCGTACATGTTAGCAGACTCCGGCGCACGTTAGAGGTCACGATGCCCAAATGACAATTTTGCCCTTTTTGTCTATTTTTCACTGTTTTGGCCCCGAATCACCTCCAAAGAGTCCTATAACTTTATTTATCTATAAAATAACACAAAACACATCAAAATATTCAAAAAAACTCAAGAAACTATACAAAATATTAGGTCAAATGAGTGGGAATACATTGACCACTCATCAGTGTACATTAGGACTCATAGACCTAATTTTTTCTTCAACTCCTCGTATATAAAAACCTTCTTCAAAACATATTTATAACGAAATTTTTATGCTCGGGATACAATATTACTAACAACTAATCTTAAAAAAGTTTCAATATCACCCTTATCACAAACCTCTCAACTAAAAGCAAGAAAAAAAATAAAGCATACAAAATTTTCATCCTTACCTCCACCACAAACCTTTGATATTTTTATCTTTCATTATTTTGTTGTGATTCTCCGATCACTCCAGAGTATTTTTGAAAGAAAAATCGAATTTCTATTACTTACAAGAATAAAACTACAAAGTGTTTAAACTTTATAAAAAAAAAAACCTCACTTCTACACACTCTCTAAGCTTTCTCTCTTGAAGCTTAATGTTTTTGGGGTGCTTTGAGCTTACAACCAAGCTCCTTATTTATAGCAAAATACATGCTCAAATTATCAACAAAGCAATAGTAATCCACCTAGAGTTAACTTATAATCTTCCACCATTTTCAAAGTTGTACCTAAAGTTCCTTGAATGTTTTCTTCATTTTTCAATCACCACCTAAAATTGTTTGGCTTGGTACAAAAATGGTAGAGGGTGGCAGCTGGATACATTACAATTCTCCCCTTCCAGCTGCATCCGAAACGATCTTCATCTGACAGATATCCTGGATATGTCTCTGCACAGCTCTAGCTTGTCCCGATTGACCGTATTTGTTGACATGTCGGTCGTGTTTTTGCACAACACACTTCACCGCGTCTCTGTACAGTATTCTTCTATTGTGTCTCTGTACAATATTCTTATGATGTGTCTCTGCACAACATACTTCTGCTATGTCTCTGTACAGTAATCTTCTGATGTGTCTCTGCACAACACATTTCTACTATATCTCTACAAAACACAGTTCACTGTGTCTCTGCACAGGGAGAAGCTCGATGCAAGGACATATTGGGCCTTTCAATGTCTTTAATTATCTGGTCTTCACGAAACTCTACATCATGGCTTCTGATGACCATCTTTTCCTTCGGATCCCATAGTACATATCTGAATTCTTCATCTCAATAGCCTAGGAATATACATAGAGTTGTCCTTGCATCGAGCTTCTCCCTGAGCTCCTTGGATATATGTGCAACAGTTAGACAACCGAATACTCTAGGGTGAGTGTATGAGGGATTCTTACCAGACCATATTTTCTCCGAAATCTCCAAGTTCAACTGTGCATATGGTGATCTGTTGATCAGGTAGCAGGTGGTGCAAACAGCTTCTCCCTAAAATAGTTTTGGCAGCTTAGCCAAACTGATCATGCTTCTGAATTTCTCTATAATATTGTGGTTCATTCTTATAGCGACACCATTATAATATGAGAGTGTGTGGAATGATTCTCTCATGTCGGATGCCGTGTCTCCTGCAGTAGGCATCAAAATCTCTGGAACTGTACTCGCCTTCATCGTTTGTGCGGAGGTATTTCAACTTATTCCCTGTTTCACGTTCAACCATGGCGTGGAACAGCTTGAACTGATCTAGGACCTGATCCTTTATCTTCAGGAAATACACCCCAGATTTTCCGAGAAGCATCATCAATGAAAGTCAGAAAATACTTTTATCGCCCAGTGAATCAACCTCCAAGGGACCACAAACATCAGAGTGCATCAGACTGAGCAACTCTGATCTTCTCGTAGAAGAGAATTTAAACGAGACTCTATGTTGCTTACCAAACAAGTTGTGGTTGCAATGACATAATACAACATCCTTGGTAAGCTCCTTCTTGGTCAGGGTAGACAACCCCTCTCACTCATGTGACCGAGTCTCTGGTTCCAAAGATTTTACGAAGCCTCTTTTTCAGCTACATTGAGGTTGTCTGCACAAATCTTCACACGAGTCTTGTATAGTGTGCCACAAGCATGTCATCGGGTGAAAACTATGACACCTTTTATCATTATCAATGTGCTATTTCTGAAGTGATTGTCATACCCCCGTTTGCCGAGAGTACATTAAGCCGAAGTTCTGGAACATACATGACATCCTTTAAGGTTAATGTACATCCATTATTTATCCGCAACTGAATATCACTCATTCCTATTTTCCCAGAGGAGCTGATATTTCTCATCTTCACTGAACCAAAGTCTCATGCCTTGTAGGTTGTGAAGAAATCCTTGTGAGGAGTGACGTGGTAGGAAACTACAGTATCCACCACCCACTCAACATCTTGGGTTGCGTTGTGAATGCATGTTTCTTCTTGCATGGAGTATATAACCACATCTGCTTGGACAACAACTAGTGTCTCTCATTCGTTATTCTTCGACTGGTGATTGCCTTGGCCCTGCTCTCGTTACAGTTTCCATAAATTGTTCTTTAAGTGGCATTCTATGCCACAATGGTAACACGTATAGGTAGGCTTCCTTCCATTTGAGGATCTACCTCTGGTTGTGCTTCTGCCTCCCCCTCTTTCTCTTCCCCGGTGTCTTCCTTGAGTCTCTGTGATGAAGGCTTCTGTCTTTTCTGAGCAAACATCTTTTCTCATGGACTCTTCATTCGACAGAGCATCTTTTACCATAGACACGATAAGTTTGCCTCCTGGAGTCGAATTGCTGAGAGTAACCACCAATGTCTCACATCTATCAGGAAGAGAACTAAGTAGTATGCGGGCTTTTACTTCATCTCCCAGCTGCATGTCTACTGCAAACAACTGATTCACCAGGCTCTGAAACTCATTGGTATGTTCTGCAACGGAAATTCCACTCCGTAGCTTCAAATTCACCAACTGCCTCATTAACAGGGCTTTATTCCGAGCTATTTTGGCCTGGAACATGCCTTCCAGTTTTATCCATTTTCGTAAGCATCTGTATCATGTGCTACGTGGTGGAAGATATTGTGGCTGATCCACTATCTAATCTGACCCAGAGTTCTGTTGTTGAGTTTATTCCAATCACTCTCTTTGACAGAATTTGGTCTCACTCATTTCACCTCGATCATATTGAACAAATATTTACATTGCAAATAATATATCATCTGAGGCCTCCAGAGGGAGTAATTGGTTGCTGTCAGCTTGATCATCGCACCAGAAGAGGAATATTCCATTTCGATTTTAAATTTTTCTCTGATACCACTTGTTGTGATTCTCTGATCACTTTAAAGTGTTTTTGAAGGAAAAATGAATCTTTATTACTTACAAGAATAAAATTACAAAATGTTTAAGCTTTACAAAAAAAAAAAACCTCACTTCTACACACTCTCTAAGCTTTCTCTCTTGAAGCTTAATGTTTTTGGGGTGCTTTGAGCTTACAACCAAGCTCCTTATTTATAGCAAAATACATGCTCAAATTTGTCAACAAAGCAATATTAATCCACCTAGAGTTAACTTGTAATCTTCCACCATTTTCACAGTTGCACCTAAAGTTCCTTAGATATTTTCTCCATTTTTCAATCACCACCTAAAGTGGTTTAGCTTGGTGCAAAAATGGTAGAAGGTGGCAGATGGATACATTACATGTTCTCCTTCCATTATTTCCCCATTTATTCTCTTCTTTTCCCCTTTTCTTTTCTCATTTCTTCCATCTCTCTATTTTTTCCTTCCATGTTATATTTTTTCCTTTCATTTTTCGTCCAACACTTATTATCTGACCGAATCATGCTGGAAATGGGTTTATTGTCCTTTTCCCTTGGGTGAGGTCACAAGACTCATCTTATTCGAGTTGGTTGATCTTTTGTGGTGGTTTTTATTACACGTATCTCTTGAGCTGTGAATCCATTCATTTATAATGGTAGCATTTCAATATCTTGTTGGATGTTTGTATAATTTTCTGTTATTTTTCTCCAGGAATAATAGTTATTTTCTTCAACGTATTGAACATATGTTCAGGTCAAATGTGTAGATATAATAATAGAAATGAAGATTGAGCTATATAGTTCTCTCGGGATGCATGTACGGTCTATTAGACTTATCAGTTTTTTTTTGTAATAGATTGTAAATAAGTTTATATAAAAGTCCTTATATTCTTTTTTTTAATTATATTATTTCTCTTGTAGTTAAAAATCTATATTTGCCGACTTTGCTTCGAGTTGGGAAGACTAGACCAATCTCATATTTTTTCTTGAACTAAATAATTTTATACGTAAATTTATTTTTCTGCAAGTTACAAATAACAAATATGCACAAATTATTTTAAATTATTATGTTTTGTCCGAACTAAATTGTAGTCTTAGGTACTCTCAAGTAGTTATTAAAAGTGAATTCTTGACCTTATAATTACATCACTTATTGAGAATGTGTTAATACCGTCATACAAACAAATTTTACTTTAATAAGAAGGAAGGTGTCTTCTAACCTTATTTATGCACATACATCCTTAAAAAAAAAAAAAAAACACTTAATAAATCACAATAATTATCAACAATGAAAAAAAAACACTCAAATTATGAACTAAATAATTTTATACAATGATTCTCTATTGCGCTTGTTGCTGTGGATCTTTTCCTAGTTACAGAATATTTTTGAGAGCGTGAGACTCAAGAGAACAAGGACGTGATTGTCAGGCTAACTATCTTGATCCTCGTGCCAATGTGATGCATAGCCATCCGTGCCACGCAAAAAAAAAAACATATCTTTCTCGTCATCCCCATATCAACACGTACCAATCGCAGTGCCATTAGATTGGCACACGTGTAAAAACCTTCTTATTGCACATCGCCACCGTTTCCACGTGTCAGCCACAGTACACGCGTTGGTTTCACGCTTAATGACAGCCGTCGATTTGATCTAATCGCAGAAGGACGGACTTAAAACCTCGAACTTATAAAAGTTGACTCGTTTGACCTCATCAAACCGTATCATCACCATCCACGTGGCATGTATAGTGAGATTAGCCGTGGATTTCCAGTTGAAATCGTCGCTCAAGATCGTGATCACTGATCTCTATAAAAAGGGAGTCGTTGCAACGCTCTATTTCAACCTCTTCGTTATATTAGAAGAATCTCCTTTGCGGTTAATATCTTTCAAGAAGAAAGTGCTCAAAACGACAGTGAAAAATGTCGGATTCAGAAGCCAAACAGCCAACAGAGACGGTACGTTCGTTTGTTTATACTTTATATTCAATTTTTTCCTTCATTTTCATATTGATATTTTTGCAGATGATTCAAGAAAATGAGAAAAGATTGAAGTATTTAGATTTCGTTCAAGTAGCTGCGATCTACGTTATTGTGTGCTTTTCAACTATCTACGAATACGCCAAAGAAAGCTCCGGTCCACTTAAACCGGGGGTCCAAACCGTCGAGGCAACCGTTAAAACGGTTATCGGACCCGTTTATGAGAAGTTCCATGACGTTCCGTTCGAACTTCTCAAGTTCGTCGATCGCAAGGTCTAGTGACCCGCTTTATGATTGATTATAGAGAGAAATCTTTTTTTTTTGTTTCCTTTTTTTATGGAGGGAAATATATTAAATATACGGTCACGTGAATTGCAGGTGGAGGAATCTTTGGATGAATTGGATAGGCACGTGCCTTCACTAGTGAAGCAGGCGTCGAGCCAGGCACGAGTCGTGGCTTTGGAAGTTCAGCGCGCCGGTGTTGTTGACGCTGCGAAAACCATTACGAACAGCATGTATAATAAGTACGAGTCGACGGCTAAGGAGCTGTACTGTAGGTACGAGCCAGTGGCCGAGCAATACGCTGTTTCGGCTTGGCGCTGGCTGAATCGGCTGCCGATTTTCCCTGAACTGGCGCAGATCGCCGTGCCCACGGCTGCTTACTGGTCGGAGAAGTATAATCAAGCGGTTTGTTTTACGGAAGAAAGGGGATATCCAGTGGCAGCTTTCCTGCCGTTGATTCCAATTGAGAGGATTGCTAAGGTGTTTCATGAGGGACCCACATTGACTGTTTCAACCAATGGGGATACAGAAACAGTTATGGCTCAGTGAGAACCGTTCGATATTGGATTTTGCTTTGTACTGAGATGAAGTGGGGGCCTCCACTGTTTTTGTTTTTTCCAATTGTATTTCACTCATGGTTCTGGTTCAACTTTTATTCCGCATTTATGAAATGGTTCCACATTAAAAAATGAGAGATTTTTAACATTGCTTAATTAGAATTTACAAATAAGAGATTTTTATATATGTATTATATAATTAACATAATAAATACACAACTATTATATTAAACACAACTATCAATTACACTCTACACAATTATCAACTACACAACTACTAACACAACACATAACTACTAACAATACAGCACACTACTAACATCCCCTCAAACTCAAGGTGGTTTAAATGAAATCAAATTGAGTTTGGAAATAAGCGTAGTGTAACATCCAGGAAGAAAAAGATTTGGTGAAGATATTAGCTATTTGATCATCGAAGCGTAGATACACCTATTTGGAAACATGGACAATGAGATAAGACATGTTCGGGAACATGAACAATGAGATAAGACCTGTTCGAAAACAGAGACAATGAGATATTGAGAATTTGTGAAGACAAATGTGTATTAACATTTGCTTAATTAGAACTTACAAATGAGAGACCTTATATAGGTATTATACAACTAACATAATAAATACACAACTATTATATTAAACACAACTACCAACTACACTCTACACAACTATCAACTACACAACTACTAACACAACACATAACTACTAACAACACAGCACACAACTAACATCCCCCTCAAACTCAAGATGGTTTAAACGAAACCAAATTAAGTTTGGAAACAAGAGTAGTGTAACGTCCAGGAAGAAAAAGATTTGGTGAAGATATTAGCAATTTGATCATCAA
The DNA here is from genome assembly GCA_019454045.1 of Zanthoxylum bungeanum. Classification (NCBI taxonomy): domain Eukaryota; kingdom Viridiplantae; phylum Streptophyta; class Magnoliopsida; order Sapindales; family Rutaceae; genus Zanthoxylum; species Zanthoxylum bungeanum. Next base: position 48,022 of record SKCR01035502.1, read on the forward strand.
AGCGTAGATACACATGTTCGGAAACAGGGACAATGAGATAAGACATGTTCGGGAACATGGACAATGAGATAAGACATGTTCGGAAACAGAGACAATGAGATATTGAGAATTTGTGAAGACAAATATGTATTAACATTTGCTTAATTAGAACTTACAAATGAGAGGCATTATACAACTAACATAATAAATACACAACTATTATATTAAACACAACTACCAACTACACTCTACACAACTATCAACTACACAACTACTAACACAACACATAACTACTAACAACACAGCACACAACTAACATCCCCCTCAAACTCAAGATGGTTTAAACGAAACCAAATTAAGTTTGGAAACAAGAGTAGTGTAACGTCCAGGAAGAAAAAGATTTGGTGAAGATATTAGCTATTTGATCATCAAAGCGTAGATACACCTGTTCGGAAACAGAGACAATGAGATAAGACTTGTTCGGAAACAGAGACAATGAGATATCCAGAGATCGGAACTCTAGCGTCTGATACTATGTGAGAATTTGTGAAGACAAATGTGTATTAACATTTGCTTAATTAGAACTTACAAATGAGAGACCTTATATAGGCATTATACAACTAACATAATAAATATATAACTATTATATTAAACACAACTACCAACTACACTCTACACAACTATCAACTACACAACTACTAACACAACACATAACTACTAACAACACAACACACAACTAACAATATGTAATGTAAACTCAATCGAACTTTTCATGTTGGTGGTTTTGGTAGTATGCGTGTGGGACACAGAAATCGGCGACTCTATCCCGGGCTCGCGCCCCGGTCGGGAGTACGGAGTAGCCCGCGGGGGACTAAACCAGAGAAATAAAATGGAGTCGCCATCCAGTGTGAACTGGGAAATCATTTAAGGCTGCACTTACCCCTCGTAGGGAAGACCTCAAACCGTTGGGTTCGGAATGGTCTCTTACTTATGCCACTTGTAATGAACGGATTCGCGCAATAATATAACCAAGTCTACACAACATACACATGTAAGAATAACATATATCTAAGTTTGCATACAACCTATATCTAAGTTTGCATGCATAAAAGTAAATGAAATAAAGGCAAGCACACAATCTCATGGACACATTAAGTAGATAAATGCGGAAATATAAATAAATGATAGTTGTCTAAGCGTAAATAATGAAATGATATGATTAATCATGTAGTGCAAAAGTAATGACCAAATAAGCAAACATGCATGAGATGTGATGAAAATAAGTCTGTGCACTGTATGTGCATTCGTGTAGCGTTTCAAAACGCGTTCGAACGGTAAACAGAATGTTCTCGTTCGTATAGCGTTCGAAAACGCATTCGAACGGTAAACAGAATGTTCGCGTTCGTATAGCGTTCAGAAACGTGTTCGAACGGGACAAGGCCTGATGCATGATAAAACATAATATATGCGCGTTCGAGTAGCGTTCTGAGCATTCGAACGGACTGAGGCAGAATGCATACGTTCGTGTAGCGTTCAGGAATGCGTTCGAACGAGATTACCAAAATGGCATCTGAAATGACAAACACATGCATGGATAAACAAATACATAATGTAGGACCTCGTATGCCCGATTGAACACATCTCACGTTCAATCAAACATACTTCGTCCGGAGCGGCAAAACATCATGGTAAAGGTAGCCTTTAGGCATTTCCCTCGAATAGATGACATTTAATCCACCTTAGTTAGCCCATGCGCACTAGATTACAATGCATCAAATAAATAATATGGGACCTCGTATGTCCGACTGAACATATCTCACGTTCAATCAAACGTACTTCGTCCGGTGCGGCAAAACATCATGGTAAAGGTAGCCTTTAGGCATTTCCCTCTAATAAAGGACCTTTAATCCACCCTAGTTAGCCATGCGCATTAGATTAACAATACATAAATAAAGAAACAATGCATGGAAAATAAATAACGGAACAATAAACATAGGTTCAACCACAAAATGAAACACGTGCTTGAAAGTTTCTCAAACGGTACGTGGAGTTGTATCCCAAGTATAGACCGCACTACCGTCCATTCGAATTCGGCTACGGAATTTACGTCTAGGTTTCCATCTGATATACCGCAAGAGATAGCATCAACCATTTAACATAACACAATAATTAACCCAATGTATACATGAAATATGATAATGCATGTGATGAAATAACAATAAATAACGGAAGCGATAAATAGTAAGCTAAGTGCGAATATTAAAGGAAGATAATAATGAATGAAAATAAATACGGAATAGTAAAGCAATGTGACCAACGGTTTGGCCATTTTTTAATGTATGACTTCGCATGCCTGGTTGGACGTATTCCACGTCCAACCAAGTATGCCGTGTCTGGGATAACAAAATAAAGTATACCAATGGGGCCCTCAGGTCTTACCTTTTAAGTCGCTTCTCGGGAGTGCGTTGGGACTTCGCCGAAGGGTTAATGCTCCGTTATTTTTCTGGTTTGCCGCTGTTTTGGACTGCCATTTCCGCTGTTTTCTTCACTGTTTTTCTATTATTTTTCCTTGCTGTTTTGGATTGCAGTTCTTCACTGTTTTGAGACTGTTTTACTCACTGCTTGTGGGACGTTTTTGGGGCTGTTTTTTTCGGGACTACAGGGCTGCTGTTTTGGGGTGTGTTTCGGTCACTGTTTTGGGAACGGTATTTAGGGTCATTTTAGTTGTGTTTCACAGTGATGTGGGGGGCTGTTTTGTGGCTTTGTTGTCTCTCGGTATGGGGGTTGTTGTTGTTCACGGTCAGTGGGCCGTGTTGGTTGATTTCGTGAATGGTGTGGGCTGAATGGGTGTTATTTTCGGTTGTTGTTTCAGTCGTTTTGTTGGTTTGTTGCACGTGTGCATGGGTACTGTTTTGTTTACGTGCGTGGCTCGGTCAAGGCTGCTGTTTGAATAAGGTTTAGTCGGTGGTGGGGTGACTTTATGGCTATGTGTGTGTCGGTCAGAGGGAGTGTCTAGGGTTCATCTTGTCGTTGAGAGATCTATTGCTATCGTGTATGGCTTTGGTTTGGACGTGGTTTGTTCGGTCAGTGTGCATGTGATAAAGGGGGGTGTGTGTGTGTGTCAAGTATGTGTGTCACAGCTTTAGGGTTTGGCTTTGAGTGTGGTTTGTGTACGTGTCAGTGGGATAATTGTTTTGGGGGTGCTCGGTGATTGGTTTGTTTGTTTGAGTTGTGTTTGTTGTGAGAGAGAGCCGAGTGTGAGAGAGGAAGAGAGAGGTCTAGGCGAGGGAGAGAGAGGTATCCATGTCTAAGGGCTTTTAGGGATCTGGTTTCACATTGGTGGAAGGGCTGCTGTGTGCTTTGATGAAGGGTTGATGATTGTTGGCAGTGTTAGTTCGTGGCTGGTTGAAGGGTCATGCGTGAGTGTTGTTTTGTTACTGCGTTATTTTTAAGGGACGTGTGTGGGGTGTTTAGGGTTTGTGGCTTATTTGGTTTGTTTCTGCGTGAGTGGCTTTGTTGTCTTTGTTTGTTTTCGGCTTGGTTAGCTTGGTGGTTGATTAATGGGCTGCTGTGTCTGAGTTACGTGAAGGAGGTTGATGAGTGGTAATTATATCACTATTTTCCACTCATTTAACCTAATATTTTGTATAGTTTCTTGAGTCTTGTGAATATTTTGATGTGTTTTGTGTTATTTTGTAGATAAATAAAGTTTCTGGACATTCTGGAGGTGATTTGGAACAAAACAGTGAAAATTGGATGAAAATGGTATTTTGGTATTTTACTGTCCGACGCCAAGACTTCAGCGTCGCGACTCCTAACGTGCGCCGAACAGGGCTAACGTGCACCGGGTCCACAAATCAGAATCTGAGAAAAGTTTGTTTTTGCTAACGTGCGCCGTGCCACGTGTCACCATCACAACCGATCTGCTAACATGCGCTGTGCCACGTGTCATCATCCTACGGTGCCGACAGTCGTCATCGCCACGTGTCATTGCCACGTCCTCATCCACATCACCAGGTTAACCGAGTCAAATTGCCACGTCATCATCAACCAATCAGGAAGTGCCACGTGTCGCAATTCTATGGTGCCGACAGACACTTTGCCACGTGTCGCCACATCAGCGCCATATCAGCATCAATCATTGACTCTCTTATCCCTATCTGACACACGTGGCGGATAAGATCTAGCCGACCAATCAGAAGCCGCCACGTGTCACAATAATTGAGCCCCAACCACCTTGCCATGTGTCACCCTATCACCTTATCCAGGATCTGCAGCCGACGAACCAGAGCGTGCCACGTCGACAAAACGGGCATCGCGACACCGGACCCCTACTGACCCATATAAATAGAGCGCGAAATTTCAGTTTCAGTTGTACCATTCTCTCTCACTTCTTTGATGTAAAGAGTGAGTTTCTCTCTCTAGTTTCTTTAGTTTTTAGTTTTTAGTTTTATAAATAATTTTAATTACGTTTTGTAATAATAGTAATTTACTTTCTTAATTTTGACAGTTTTTACTATTCACCATGATGAGGTAACTTCCACAGCTAGGGTGAAAGGTAATTCTTTTACTGTTATTATTTAGATTAATCTCCCTTAAGAATAATATATTCACTATTTAAATTATTGACTTAAAAAGGATACCGCCAGATTGGTCGGTTGGTAATTAAATTTTCTTACCCCCTATATGACAGGTTTATTTTGGTACCGCCTTTATGGCTGGTTGGACTTAATTTGACTTAATCAGGTTACCGCCTATATGGCTGGTTGGTAAAATAATCACAAGTTAATATATTATATTAAGGGAGATATCTAAATAGTAATTAGTAAAAGTTGATCCTTTTACCTTAGCATTTTATTTTATTTTACTTTTCAGCTTTTACTTTATGTCTTTTACTTTTCAGTACTTTTACTTTATGTCTTTTATTTTTAAGTCTTTTACTAGCTCTAGTTATGTATTAGTTATCTAGGGTTGTGATGAATTCTAATATCACCGGTTTATAAGGGGTTATTTTATAGTTTGGATAATTTAAAGGTTTATTTATTAAGTTTTAAGCTTAATGCTTCTTGTTGTCTGATCACCAATAAGATTGATGTGGTAAATCTAAAATGAACTAGACATAAGGATTTTAGGTTTCAGCCTTAGACTTAATAGCCCACGATCTTCCTTGAGGATAAATAACCCTTTAATAGATTTCCTTACAGGATAGACATATACCTGTCGGGCGGGGGTAGCCATAATTGGAACTTAAACTTAATGAATCCAGATAATTTGGTTGACATAGACATATGGTTCAATTGGGTTAAACTGGGTATTTGCGTCTGACCATCGATAGAGGCTTTCGCATAATTTAGTGTTCCAGGTTAGTAAACCGATTTATTACACAAACATAAAATAATCAGTTCATCTTTTAAAAGATATTAGAAGGATTCACAACCTTAGATCTTTGTGTCTTTTGTTATTTTCCTTAGTATTTTCTTTTGTCTTTTTATTTTTTTATTTAGCAAATCTACAATCAACCAAATCAATCAAGCAATCATTCTCTTCTCCCTCAATTAGATATCTGTAAATAAATAGATTCAATAATTAATAACAACAATAGGAATTAAGTCATCGTGGGATCGATATTTTTATACTACTTGAACGATACGTGCACTTGCGTTATACGTGTGTGTTTACGCCGGTCAAGTTTTTGGCGCCATTGCCGGGGACTTATTTTTCTTGAGTTGTTAATTTTGAAGCTATCTAATTTACTTGTATCTAATTTTCTTTTATCTGTAATTTTTATTTCATTCTTTAATTTTTGAGGTGATTGAAAAATGGAACATTATTGGGAGAGTGAAAGATTTCGAGCTTTACTAGAAGATACACCCCAAATCTGGGAGTAACAGTCCGGTTTTCTGAGGGCTGTTGTCCAGCCCAACAATTATCATTGGATGCCAGAACCAAGCAATACCATATTTGCTCAACAAGACGCAATAGAGAGATGTGACATATGTAATGGTAACCACCTTATAGATTATTGCGAGTACAACTACCATCCAGGGTGGCAGAGCTATCAAGATCCTTCATGGTATGACGAGCCATCACATTTCACAAAACCACATTTTCCATCTTATCCACCACCCACCTACAATGATCTTCATCAACAATCAGAAGAAGATCAGATGATTGACATGCTCAAAGATGTGTTCAAGAAACGAGATGAAAAGTTGGATACAATGCTTGAAACATTCCAGAATCAACTCGAACGTATTCAGAGTCAAACAGAATCCATACAGAGAATGACAGATCAGATCAGACAATTAACAGAAAACCAGAACTTCATACCTCAAGAAGCATTTTTAGATGACACTGATGAAGCCTTCGAGTACCCAGAGATCCACAATGATACCTTAACAGAGGAGGAGGCTGAGCAGTATCAACAACCAAAGGTATCAGTTCAGGAGCCCAAACCAGCAAAGTCTCTATTTGACTTTTATTATTCAGATTCTGACGATGATGAAGCTGATCTATTTGTACCAACTGCACCAACAACGGAGGATTAAACTTTCTATCCTCAAAATGAAGATCTTGGAGCATGCTTTACCATGATGTTTGATGAAGATCTACATGAACCATCCATTCCAGTCGTATCAGATGATGAAGACCTAATGTCAGAAACATCTTTACATCCTCATGTTGATACTTATGGAGCATGTATTTCACAGATGACAGATGAAGAACTGAACAATGAAATTTTAAAATTCATCTGTGAAGAAAATGTGGAGCAAGAAGCTGAGCAAATGGAGGAGAAATTGTCAGACAAATTGAAGATCCAGTGAATTCAGGCGAAACATCACTATTTTGGGGAGTACAATTTAGAGATATCACCCGAAAGCTTGACAGAATGGAAATTCTATTCCAAGTCAAGCACCATACGAGATCTCCTGATTTTCTTTCTTTCTTTTCAGGAACCACTGGAGCGACAAAGATTAAAAAGGTGGCACAAGCACTGAATGAGACAAAAGTCTTTTTACCCCTTTACCGTTACAAAAGACCCTTCAAAAGCAACGCTAATGGGATTGTCTTTAATAGGACATCCAAAACGACACTAAAACCTCCTTGACAGATAGATTTCAGCCACGTCTGGCTGAAGACGAAAAATTTAGCGCTAGCAGGGAGGCAACCCATGCAATTTGTTGTAATTTCTATTTTTATATTTTATGTATACATGTTGTAGAGTTCTTAATTTTGTGTGTTATTTTTGTAGGGAAAAGCACAAACGGAGCATTTTAAGACAGAAGGAATGGTGTTTGGCAAAGATAAGAGATAATTCATTAGCAATGGCTGAGTAAAGAATGGATTCTTGAGACGCATCCTAATGAATTTATACTAAGCTAGTGGTGTATTGCGTACACAATTCCGTTGCCTTAATAATTGCTTTGATTTGCTTTTCTTTTGTTATTTTCGTAGACAGGATCCATACTTTTTGACATTTCATGATTTCTTTTGTTTTATTTAGCTAACAAATGTCCTATGGAAGATACTAGTGCTATTATTACTCACCCTTTTCAGGTACTATAAATTAATCCCGTCATTGCACATTTGAAGGCATCCAGAGTTGAGAAAGAAATACATATAAAAATGGATGCCACTTCGAGAAGACGAGTTGAGAACATTTGTGTGTTTTGCGGTAGTAGTGTTGGTACTAAACCATAATACGTAGAAGCAACACAAGAATTAGGCCGAGTCTTAGCTGCAAGAAATATGCACTTAGTATATGGCGGAGGCAATCTTGGACTTATGGAAATCGTTTCAAAGGCTGTACAGGAAGGAGGCAGTCATGTTTTGGGAATCATCCCAAAACCCATGGTAGAGGAAAATCTTATTGGATCATCAAACGGAGATGAACTGATCGTGCCAGGTATGTCTGAACGATTGGTAGAAATGATTAACCGTGCTGATGCTTTTATCGCTTTGCCATGTGGCTTGGGTACATTGGAGGAAATTTTTATAGCGCTATCTTGGGCGAACCTGAGCATACACCAGAAACCGCTTGGACTGTACAATTTTGAAGGATTTATGATTTTCTTTGTGTGTTTCTTGATGATGCTCGAAGAAATGGGTTCGTGTCAAAACCTTTAAAAGAACTCCTCTTTACTGCCATAACTGCTACAGATCTAATAGACCAACTCTTAGCCTATGAACCACAAGTTGACCCGATCCTTTCAAAGATAAATTGGTCTGCGGACGATCGTGGTAAGAGGCGTCGGATTAATCTGGATCTTAACCTTTAATTTTCTGTATAATTTCAGCTAACCAGGTACTATCTTCTAAACTCTTCTTCTATTGTTTAAGATATTGGGGACAATGTCTCATTTAGTTTAGGGGGAGGAAATTAGTTGATCAGTACCTTATTTTTAGTTTATGTGTTATTTTTATTTTTATTCCAAAATGTTTCGAAAAATACAAAAAAAAATTGAAAAATTGAAAAATTTACAAAAATATTTTGTGTTTTTATGTTTTTATTTTGACTAAAAAGGTGAAATTGGTAAGAGATAGCTGAGTAAGGAGTTTCCACTCCTGAGACGTATCTCAAACCTATTTCGAAACAAGTTAATTTTTGTTTATTTCATTTTAAATTATTTAATTTGTGAATTCTCCATAAAATGGACTAAAATGGATCTTCATATGCTTAGTTGACAGGTATTATCAACATACATGGAAACATACAGACATAAGCTATAATTGAAAAGTTTGTAATATTGAGAATGGAGGAAGCATCTCAGAAAGTGATGGAGTAAAAAAAAAACATCCGAGATCCGAGTTATTAAGTCTATAAGGGTGTCTTAACACCCAGTGCCCTAAAGACAACTGGTTTGGGAGTCACTGGCCCAAAGCTCGATACATGGATCGAGGATGTTCCAAAATATATATATCTAAAGTCTGAGTAATTAAGTCTGTAGGGGTGTCTTAAATCCTGGTGCCCTAAAGCCAACTGGTTTGGGAGCCACCGACCTAAAGCTCGCTACATAGACGGAAGATATTGTATATAAAAAAATCAGAAAAAAATCAGAAAAATTATTCCATTGCCATAAAAAAGTTGTGAAATCTGATAGAAATTTAGGAGAAAAATATTACTCTCTTATCAACTACACTTGTGACTGTTGTGGGCAAAAATGAGATTGATTAATACTTTGTTGGCTGTGTATATGGAGAATGGTAAATATAATCGGAGAATTTACTTATTCAGTAATATAGAAAGAAACAAAACAACTAGTAACTTGGAGTAGAAGTTTCACCTGATTAGTCACTACTTCTTTATTCTCTTTTCTTTTGTCTTTTTGCTTTTGTGTGCATTAGTTTCACTACCTTTTTACTTTTGTAAAATGTTTGTGGGTATCATTGCTGTAAACCCTCACGAGACTACAACTCGTCCACTAGGGACACCTAGAGGTTTAAAGGCTTGTTGCATACGCTAAATGCAACCGTGATCCCTACGAAAGTGGCTTAGTTAAATTTTATTATGTTACTTTATTTTGTGTTTTGCTCGAGGACTAGCAAAATGTTAGGTTTGAGGGTGTGATGAGTGATAATTATATCACTATTTCCCACTTATTTAACCTAATATTTTGTATAGTTTCTTGAGTCTTGTGAATATTTTGATGTGTTTTGTGTTATTTTGTAGATAAATAAAGTTTCTAGACATTCTGGAGGTGATTTGGACAAAAACAGTGAAAATTGGACGAAAAAGGCATTTTGGTAATTTTTCGCATTGCGACGCCAAGACCTTCAGCGTCGCGACTCCTAACGTGCGCCGAACAGGGCTAACGTGCGCCGGGTCCACAAATCAGAATCTGAGAAAAGTTTGTTTTTGCTAACGTGCGCCGTGCCACTTGTCACCATCACAACCGATCTGCTAACATGCGCTGTGCCACGTGTCATCATCCTACGGTGCCGACAGTCGCCATCGCCACGTGTCACTCCATGTCATCGTCCACATCACCAGGTTGACCGAGTCAAACTGCCACGTCATCGCCACGTCATCATCAACCAATTAGGAAGTGCCACGTGTCGCAATTCTATGGTGCCGACAGACACTTTGCCACATGTCGCTATATCAGCGCCACGTCAGCATCAATCATTGACTCTCTTATCCCTATCTGACACGTGGCGGATAAGAATCTAGCCGACCAATCAGAAGCCGTCACGTGTCACAATAATTGAGCCCCAACCATCTTACCACGTGTCTCCCTATCACCTTATCCAGAATCTGCAGCCGACGAACCAGAGCGTGCCACATCGACAAAACGGGAGTCGCGACGCGAGCTGGACGTCACGACGCCGGACCCCTATAAATAGAGCGCGAAATTCCAGTTTCAGTTGTACCATTCTCTCTCACTTCTTTGATGTAAAAAGGGAGTTTCACTCTCTAGTTTCTTTTAGTTTTTAGTTTTTAGTTTTGTAAATAATTTTAATTACGTTTTGTAATAATAGTAATTTACTTTCTTACTTTTTACAGTTTTTACTATTCACCATGAGGAGGTAACTTCCCCAGCTAGGGTGAAAGGTAATTCTTTTATTGTTATTATTTAGATTAATCTCCCTTAAAAATAATATTTTCAATATTTAAAATATTGACTTAAAAAGGATACCGCCGGATTGGTCGGTTGATAATTAAATTTTCTTACCGCCTATATGGCATGTTTATTTTGGTACCGCCTTTATGGCTGGTTGGACTTAATTTGACTTAATCAGGTTACCGCCTATATGGCTGGTTGGTAAAGTAATCACAAGTTAATATATTATATTAAGGGAGATATCTAAATAGTAAATAGTAAAAGTTGATCCTTTTACCTTAGCATTTTATTTTATTTTACTTTTCAGCTTTTACTTTATGTCTTTTACTTTTCAACACTTTTACTTTATGTCTTTTACTTTTAAGTCTTTACTAACTCTAGTTATGTGTTAGTAATCTGGGGTTGTGATGAATTCTAATATCACCGATTTATAAGGGGTTATTTTATAGTTTGGGTAATTTAAAGGTTTACTTATTAAGTTTTAAGCTTAATGCTTCTTGTTGTCTGATCACCAATAAGATTGATGTGGTAAATCTAAAATGAACTAGACATAGGGATTTTAGGTTTCAACCTTAGACTTAATAGCCCACGATCTTCCTTGAGGATATATAATCCTTTAATAGATTTCCTTACATGACATACATATATCTGTCTGGCGGGGGTAGCCATAATTGGAACTTAAACTTAATGAATCAAGATAATTTGGTTGACATAGACATATGGTTCAATTGGGTTAAACTGGGTATTTGCGTCTGACCATCGATAGAGGCTTTCGCATAATTTAGTGTTCCAGGTTAGTAAACCGATTTATTACACAAACATAAAATAATCACTTCATCTTTTAAAAGATATTAGAAGGATTCACAACCCTAGATCTTTGTGTCTTTTGTTAGTTCCTTAGTATTTTCTTTTGTCTTTTTATTTATTTATTTAGAAAATCTACTATCAACCAAACCAATCAAGCAATCATTCTCTTCTCCCTCAATTAGATATCTATAAATAAATAGATTCAATAATTAATAACAACAATAGGAATTAAGTCCTCGTGGGATCGATATTTTTATACTACTTGAACGATACGTGCGCTTGCGTTATACGTGTGTGTTTACGCCGGTCAGAAGTGGCCATGTGCGTGTGTTCAGTGAGAGAGAGAGAAGTGTTTAGGTTTTGTATGAATGAGGTCTCGGTCAGTGGTGAGTCAAGGAAGAGATGGGACGTGTGAGGCTATTAGGGTTTATTTTTTGTATTACCGTGAGAATGAGCCGAGGGAAAAGGGTTTGGATTTTGGTTTCTTTTTATAATGGTATCCTAGGGTTAGGGTTGTGCATGGATTTTGAAAAGGAAACAAATCAAGCAATTATGGGTGGGTTTAATTAATTTAAAAAGGTAAATAATTTTTGTGTAATTTCGGTGGGGAATATCTTTAAATTGGTAGGTGATTTATTTAGATTGGTTTTAATTTGATTTGTTTTATTTAATTTAGGAAGGGGGATTATTTAATTTAGGAATGAGATTTGTTTTAATTTAATTGGATTTTATTTAATTTGGAATGTGTTTTAAATGTTTTGATTATTTGGATTGGGCTTTGGTGGGCCTTGTGTGAATTTTGGGTTGAGGCTAACAGTGAAACAGAAATATCGATGGTCGTTCGAACGCGTTTCCAGACGCTACACGAACGCCCGTAATCTGTTCACCATTTGAACGTGTTTCCGAACGCAGCACGAACGCACATGCACTGAACATGCAAATTAAATCTGACGACGTACTTATTTTGAATTTCCCATTCGGACGTCCGTTTCCCACGACTTCCACAACTTATCAGGTAGTGCCTCCATACGAGGCTCATAATTGGGCTTTTATGCAAAAATACAAGTGTGTACAATGCGATTAATGAGATAAACGACTGTTTGGATTGTAAAGGTCCAAAACTTAGGTTGGAGAGTGGCCTGATGAAGTAAGGTGAGGCCGATTTCGACTATGTGCCAATGTCGGCGTTTTGCTATACCATTGTGTTGGGGTGTTGTTGGACAATTATGACCCATAGCTTCACTATTTGTATAGATCACGGTGACTATGTGACAAAGGAGATTGCACTCGTATCAATTGTGATTAGATCACCTAGATATATAAATGATATGAGGTCCCTGTGATTTGTTCCTGGATTGAGAATGATATGAGACAGTATCAATCCACAAAGGATAAATCATTAAACATCCCTAGTCAGAGCATTATCGATATTGGACACCGATGAATGCATAAAAGACTAGTATTACACTTGTAAGCGTTGTGAGGGCACAACAGCATAGTTCTCATATATTTGGGTATAGGATACTCATGCAAGTGTAATATGAGGTTGTGTTTCACCGATGGTACGGGAAACAGCTTCGCTCTGGATAGACCCCCTCAGAATTCCATTGGTAGTATGACTATGTGTCTATGGAAATCCGAAATCAGGGTAGATGTATTTGGTCTTAACCTGAGACTTGCACCGCTAATACTTGCGACAATCAATATACTTTGGTTGCGGTCGTTCAGGGCTTTAACAGGTTCTGTGTACGCCAATGCTGGGTATATTGAGAATCGTAGTGTGTTGGGTGTGATGTCAAGACGGAAGTGTCACTCCAGTCATATGGAGTTGATGATCGCGCAGGGATACAGAACTGGTTCTCTAAAAAGGTTCCAACCGTCGGGATAATATGACTTGGTCATGATTATCCGATAATAAAGAGACTAGTTGCTCGTTATCCGATATATGCTTTGTACGGGGCATACACTGTACCAGCCCCAGGCCTTGCATGTGATCATCCGATACTGGACAGAAATATAAAATACCACGTATAGTACGCCTGATATAGATCCTTATTCCTGTAAGGATAATTCCAGATAATTGGGTAGGCATGACACTTTGCTAGAAGCCAACCTTGTCTTGAAAATCGGTAAAACGTAGTACTTGGTACTTACGTGTTCGGATAGTCCGATGACCGAATTTACTGCCAACATATCCGGGGATCTCATGGGTCGCTTCCCAAAGATTCACCGATGACGTATGACTCGCACTTTTATTAATCTGGGATTAATAAGATGAGAGAGAAAAATTAATCTGGGATTAATTACGGAGATATTTTATCTAGGATAAAATATCAATTAAAGAGAGATAACGATTAATTTGGAATTAATAGATTAATTAATATATTCGATATATTAAACGAATTGGATTTCGACCCGGAATTAAATTTAGATTTTAATTCGGGCAAATAAATTAATTTAGAATTAATTCGTTAGCGACGTGAATAGTAATTATGCTTGGCATGATTATTTAATTAAATTAGATTTAATTACGACACAACAAAAAATTCGTTAATTTGGAATTAGCGAACCCAAGCTCGGGATTATTTGCGAGCGCATTCGCATTTCGAATGCGAGTGCGGCACGCAAATCAAATCAAGCATCAAATCGCTAGTCGCATCTAGCATCACATCATTCATCAATCAAGTGATGGATGCCTTTCACTTTAAGTGATTGACGCCAGTCACTATTCATTGATTGATGGAAGTTGATGTGAGTTGATGTGTGTGGTTGGCATTTATGGCTTTGGTTTTTGGAGGCAAAATTTGGTATTTGTTTTTGGAAAATATATTACCATTTTTTTGTAACAAAACATAACACACATTTTTTATCTCTATCTCTCCTCCATTCTCTTCATCTTTCTCACGCCCAAAGGGCTGTGCATTTTCTGGTTTCTGGTTTACAAAAACCGAAAATAATGGGAAGCGAATTGTGGATTTTTGTGGCAAAAATCAAGAGAGCTAGCACTCCGAGAGACATGCGAAGGTGATAGGGAAGTCCACCCATGAGCCGGGAATCGTTCGACGAAGCTTGGAGCTTGACGAAGACCTCCAATGGCCGAAATAGTGAACTTTGACAGTGCTCACTGCCGTGAGCAGTCCAATGGCAGGAAGTGAAGTTTTGTTGCCTACCGCGTCGCTCAACCGATCGATGTGAGTATTCCGCGACTCCCTCGTGTATTCACATGTTTATTTCATGTTTGTTATTCGATCCTATGGACCGTAGAACTCCAACAATGGTATCAGAGCGAGTAAAAGCATGAAATACGAATAGGGCTTAAAATTTGGGTAAAATATTTTTGAGCATGATTTGAATTAATTGGATGTTTGAGTATGCTTATAACATGTTTAATTAAAGTTTGATTGGATCAATTTTAAGAAAATGGTTTGGAACAATTTTTCCCCAAATATTTGGTGTTGTCCGAATGGATTGATGCCATATTTTGTCTTGGAATTTTATTTCGTTGATCATTGGATGAGTTGGAAACAATCGGGAAATGTTGATTGCGGATTTAATTTGATTGAAACCGAATCGATTTCGAAAATCCATATATTGCCGAGACTTTGAGCATGTCATTGGGTTTGATTTTTGGTGAAATGTGTTGGACATGTTTTGTTGTTAATGAGCATGATTAATTGTTAAATTGATGTTTTAGAAATGTTAATTTGGGTGATTAATTGTGTTATACACTTTAGGATAATTAAATGTGAAATTGGATTTTTTGTAATTTAATTATTTGGGCTAATTTTGGAAATTGGACTTAAGAGTTGTTATTGGGCTTTGTTGTACAAAGTTGGGTTTAGGCAAAATTGGTTGGATCCAATTGGGCCCAAAACCGCTTCTATAAAGCCCAAATGCGACTTAATGGACCTTTAAAGTTTAATTGGGCCTAAATTGATTTTTGGGCTTATGAGGTAACTCCCGGATTGGACTTTGGTTATCGGTTTGATCCGAGTTGACCAAAAGTCCACGCCTTAAGAAATTAATTAAAAGCCCATTGGACTTTAATTAAATTGACGTTGGACGTTAATCGGGCTTTGAGACCCGAAACGATTAATTTGGAATTTAAGTCGTAAAGGTTTATTATATAAAGTGTGATATTTAATTTGGAATTAAATAGCGAATTAGAATTAAATACAAATTGAATTGGATTTAATTATGTAGTTTAATTTAATTCGAGAATTCGTACTTTAAATACTTATTCGCAAAACGAGTTTGACTCGAACAAAATCAAATCGTTGTTTGAACATTGGATGGTCACTAATTATCAGATTAATTAATTTGATTAGATTGATTGATAGCATGCTTGTGTGAATACATGGTTGCGATGCATGAATAATGTATATCAGATGTATATTAGATGGGTGGGACAATTTTAGAAATTGTTGTAATAAATTTGATTTATGAATTGGACATGCGTGTCCAGCCTTATTACCTCTCAATTCCTTATATTCTCTTCTCACCTATTCCCCTCAATGTAAATGAGGTTTCTTTAGAAGTGTAGTGTAATTGGTAGAAGCAATACTTGTGCTAGCGGGAGAGAGAAAGGGAGAGATTTGATCTAGGATCATTGTGTAAAGTATCCATCCGCATATCATTATTACTTTTTCATATGCGCTTTATTATGTGTTTAGAATGCATGTTTAAGGGTGTATGATGATCATACCTTAACAAAGATAATAAATTGGTTGCCAATTTGCACGCGAAAAAACCCTCGCAAATATTAAGCGTTTTTCCTTCCATTAAGTGATTCTCACTCAATATCTAAGACGGCAATGGTTTGTTGGCCAAAGTCAAGGCCTTTGTCTGTCGAGGATGTGTTTGAATCATGAAGGCTTTGTTCCATATCAGTGTCTTGTCCAAGTTGTGGTTTGTTGGCCAAAGTCAAAACCACTTCTTGTCCATCGACATTGATTACGAAGCTTTCCATGGTCAATGGGTCACGCTTGACTGGGATCACTAAGTTTGTTGTGCCAAAGCCAAGGCTTAGTTGATTCATAGGAAAAATGTTAGGTAATACATTGGATGTATTGGCATATATAAGATATATGTTTCGGACTTGGATGTCCCCCTACCGGATCTAGGAATTGGATTGGATCCAATCAATCTTAGAGATCTACCTAGTTAATTATCATACAATTTGTTGGCCAAAGTCAAGATTGTGTGATATTTAACGGGATCCTAGCCCACTAGGAAACACGGTTTCCCGAGTACTCAACAGAGGGTTAGAGGCTCGCCGAAAAATAGTGGGAGACAATAATTGAATTTGCAATATTCGTTTAATTACTTGCCATACGCACTCAAATCAAATATCAATTCGTCAAATAGATTAAATGTTAGTTGGACTAATATTTAAATAGTTGTTTTAAATAAATAGTTGGACTATATTCAAACTATTCATTTATAGTTGATTTTATAATTGGATTATAGTAATCAATATAATTGATTTTAATCTATTAAATTATAGTTGATTAAATAGTTGGACTATTGTAATCATTATAATAAATAGTACCGAAATCGTTGATTAAATAGTTGGACTATTAAAATCAAGATATAATTGAAAGATTAGCATTTAAAACATAATCATAAGGAAAATGTATTTAAATGGTTTAATTTTCAAATTGGGAATAAATTTCAAGATGGTCCTGGAAAATAATAAGTTACTTTATTTGATAAAATAACATATTAGGCCTAAGCCCGGAGTTAAGCAAACAGTCGAGCATAATCTTTGGAAGATTTATGTAATGATAACTTTAGTGCTTAATCCATTTAGCTTGTCATAGTAGACTCCTTAATTTCTGAATCAGAACTAAGGATTATATCCTCAAAGTATGATAATGAAATTGAAGGATCTTCATAAATCTATGCTTAGATTTTAGAAGTACTAAATTGCAATTGATAACTCTTGGAGAGTTAATGACTATTCTCAAGGAGACAAAGTCAAAGTTTGCAATTAGGCAAGTAGCGCAAGGCGCACCTTACTTCGATATTCTAGAAGTTCGAGGCTTGGCCAAAGGCTTCTGGAGTGTTGAAAATGGAAAAGGCAAAATCATTATAATCTTCTAGGAAGATAAATGACATATCCTAAAATGTCTGCCAAAATGTGGCAAACGGGATCGCGGAAGCGTGACTGCCATTTGGACAAAGCAGACATGAAGGAATTGAAGACGAGCAAGGCTCTGACTTCAAATATGTTTGTCATAATTATGTTCATTACCAGTATTAAAATTGGATTTTAAATACTTAGTGTGGTACATAAATATATATACTGATGTTCAGAATCTTCTATGAGCAGGATTAGGAAGCTGTTATAATGTAACTAGTTTAACTAGAAACATTATCTCTATATCAGTGTTTAACCCGCTGCGGGTGAACCTTTATATTTTAGAACACTAAAGTGTTTTATTATATAAAGATGATATTGAGATATACACATTAGATGTGAATAACAATATTTATGTTTTGAATATAAATAAATCTCAAACGTATAAAATGACAAACAAATAGCTCAAACTGATTTGATCAGAAGAAACATATTGTGGCATTGTTGTCTGGGACACAGTGAAACAAGACTCGTATATCCACACTTTTGAAGAGTGGGTACTCAGACTAATTTGATTCCATTCAAATAAAGTCTACGAATATAGTTTATTGGGCAATGTGCCTAAAACACCTTTACTGGGTAAAAGTGCAAAAGCCACCTATCTGTTAGCCCTAGTTCATAGTGAAGCAAGTGGGCCCATGTCTAACTAGGCTAGAGGTGGATAGGAATATTTCATGACCTTTACGGATGTGGCATCGCGTTATGGTTAAGTGTTTCTTTTGAAGAACACAAATCAGAAACTTTTAGTTTCGACACGAAATAGACGAACAGATCGGCTAAAGTATTAAGCCATCACAGTAAGACCGTAATGGAAAATACTTAAGCAATAAGTTTCTAATATACTTGAAAGATTATAGTATTCTTTCAATGAGGACTCCTCCTGGAACACGTCAAATTGACGGTGTGTCCGAACCGAGTAACCGAATTTTTTTGGACATGATAAGGTTAATCATTAGTCACTCTGAGCTACCATTTCCTTCAATGGATAAGCTTTAAACAGTGCATAACTTATTTAGAATAAGGTTCCATAAAATCTTTTTGACAGAGTTCATATTAGATATGAACAGGAAAGAAACCAGGTTTCTCATTCCTGAATATTTGGGTATGCTAAGCATATGTTTGGATGATACCAAACTAGAACCCAAATTGGATAAGTGCCAATTGTAGGTTATCCTAGGGATACCAAAGTATTGTACTTATACAACTCACAAGAGAACAATTAAATTGTTGCTCACCGTGCGGTTTTCCTGAAAGGAATACCGATATGCAGTGGTAAGTGGAAGGATAGTAAAACTCGATGAAAATCGGAGTAATACTATTCCAAGGCACCAAATCTTAATGGAACATATATATAGTTCATCAAGGATGAAACTATACCAGTAATCTTCGTATACACAAGAACCGCGTATGTCGGAGAGAGTCAGAAAACAACCTGGGGTATGGGTTTCTGATCTCACCTCATAAAGATGTCTATCTTATTGAGGTATACCAACTGACTACGTATGAGGAAGTGATACAAGGTATCGACTCCCTATTTATGACAAAGTGTCATGAATCCGAAATGGATTCCATGTATATCACCTTAGTTTGGATACTAGTTGATGTACCATAAGGCATTGTGCCTATTGGTACTATATAAGTCTTCAAGGAAGACGTACATGGATGGAAACATACCAACGTATAAAGCTAGGCTTTTAGCGGAAATGTATCATTATCAACATTATGTTGATTACGATTCAACCTTTTACCTGTTGCCACGGTAAATCCATTTGGATAATGCTTGCTAAAGCTGCGTGTTTCATGTATGAAATATGACAGCTGAACGGGAAAATTGCTTTCCTGAAAAGGAAACCTTTCGGAGGATGTTTGCAACATCCTGTCGGTTTTGTCGTACAAAACTAGCAAACAAAGTTTGCAGGTTATTCGATCCATGATTGGATTGAAGCAAGCACAGGTTCTTGGAATTGTCGTTTTGATGTAATCATAATAGTTTATGATTTAATTCAAAACGAAAAGGATTCTTGTGTATATAAGAGGGTTAGTGGGAGCGCACTGACAGTGGCTGTCCTATATGAATAATGATAATATGTCATTTCTTGGAAATGATATTCCCATAATAAAATCGGCGAAAGCTTGGCTTTCAGAAAACTCTCCGAGAAATCGTACATTGAAAAATATACGTGACCTGGTGTCTCATATGCTTTGAGCATATGGATTCACAAACAGGCCAATCTAAGTGATAGTCACTGGATTGATGTTAAGAACATCTGTTAGTATCTTAGAGAACTAAGGAAGCTATCTTAGTCATATGGAGAAGGAGAACTTGAAGTGACTGGGATCACTACTGCAAGTTTCATAAACCAATAAAACGACTATAAGTCGCAAACGGTACTACACAGTTTGAATAACGGTACAGTGAGCTGGAAATCTTCCAAGCAAGATATTATTACCGTATAAACAACAAATGCGGGTTATTGCTGCAGCTGAGGCGGCAATATAAGCCATTTGGGTCGATAACAAATCTAATTAGATTAATATAATTCTGTTAGCAGCTGAGCTAGGCTTGAGCACAAACTAAAGAATTAATGGTCTCATCAACGATCCAGATACATACTTCGATATTCATCTGATTCGTTCGGATCATACATCGTGGCGATGTGATGATCGAATAAATCGCATCAGATGTTAATCATGCAAATCCGCTGACGAAAGCCTTTCTCAGCAGTTTGAGCCAACCGTACATAGTTCGGGTGTAAGACACTCAAATGACTAGCTATAGGCCAAGTGGGAGATTGTTGGACAATTATGACCCATAGCGTCACTATTTGTACAGATCACGGTGTTGTTGTAAAAATTAACTATGTGACAAAGGAGATTGCACTCTTATCATTTGTGATTAAATCACCTACATATATAAATGATATGAGGTCCCTGTGATTTGTTCCTGGATTGAGAATGATATGAGACAGTATCAATCCACAAAGGATAAATCATTAAACATCCCTAGTCAGAGCATTATCGAGATTGGACACCGATGAATGCGTAAAAGACTAGTATTACACTTGTGCGCATTGTGAGGGCACAATGTCATAGTTCTCATATATTTGGGTATAGGATACTCATGCAAGTGTAATAGGAGGTTGTGTTTCATCGATGGTACGGGAAACAGCTTCGCTCTGGATAGACCCCCTCAGAATTCCATTGGTAGTATGACTATGTGTCTATGGAAATCCGAAACAGGGTAGGTGTATTTGGTCTTAACCTGAGACTTGCACCGCTAATACTTGCGACAATCAATATACTTTGGTTGCGGTCGTCCAGGGCTTTAACAGGTTATGTGTACGCCAATGCTGGGTATATTGAGAATCGTAGTGTGTTGGGTGTGATGTCAAGACGGAAGTGTCACTCCAGTCATATGGAGTTGATGATCGCGCAGGGATACAGAACTGGTTCTCTAAAAAGGTTGCAACCGTCGGGATAATATGACTTGGTCATGATTATCCGATAATAAAGAGACTAGTTGCTCGTTATCCGATATATGCTTCGTACATGGTAGACACTGTACCAGCCCCAGGCCTTGCATGTGATCATCCGATACTGGACAGAAATATGCAATACCACATATACTACGCCTGATATAGATCCTTATTCATGTAAGGATAATTCCGGAGAATTGGGTAGGCATGGCGCTTTGCTAGAACCCAACTTTGTCTTGAAAATCGGTAAAACGTAGTACTTGGTACTTACGTGTTCGGATAGTCCGACGACCGAATTTACTACCAACATATCCGGGGATCTCATGGGTCGCTTCCCAAAGATTCACCGATGACGTATGACTCGCACTTTTATTAATCTGGGATTAATAAGATGAGAGAGAAAAATTAATCTGGGATTAATTGCGGAGATATTTTATCTGGGATAAAATATCAATTAAAGAGAGATAACGATTAATTAGGAATTAATCGATTAATTAATATATTCGATATATTAAATGAAATTGGATTTCGACGCGGAATTAAAATTAGATTTTAATTCGGGCGAACAAATTAATTTAGAATTAATTCGTTAGCGACGTGAATAGTAATTATGCTTGGCATGATTATTTAATTAAATTAGATTTAATTACGACGCAACGGAATATTCGTTAATTTGGAATTAGCGAACCCGAGCCCGGGATTATTTGCGAGCTCATTCGCATTTCGAATGCGAGTGCGGCACGCAAATCAAATCAAGCGTCAAATCGCTACTCGCATCTAGCGTCACATCATTCGTCAATCAAGTGATGGATGTCTTTCACTTTGAGTGATTGACGCCCATCACTATTCATTGATTGATGGAAGTTGATGTGTGTGGTTGGCATTTATGGCTTTGGTTTTTGGAGGCAAAATTTTGTATTTGTTTTTGGAAAATATAGTACCATTTTTTTGTAACAAAACATAACACACATTTTTTATCTCTCTCTCTCCTCCATTCTCTTCATCTTTCTCACGCCCAAAGGGCTGTACATTTTATGGTTTCTGGTTTACAAAAACCGAAAATAATGGGAAGTAAAGTGTGGATTTTTGTGGCAAAAATCAAGAGAGCTAGCACTCCGAGAGACATGCGAAGGTGATAGGGAAGTCCACCCATGAGTTGGGAATCGTTCGACAAAGCTTGGAGCTTGACGAAGACCTCCAATGGTCGAAACAGTGAGCTGTGACAGTGCTCACTGCCGTGAGCAGTCCAAGGGTAGAAAGTGAAGTTTTGGTGCCTACCGCATCGCTCAACCGATCGATGTGAGTATTCTGTGACTCCCTCATGTATTATTATAAAATAAAATAAAAAACATTAGGTGTTAAGACACCCATATATACTTAAACCAGTTTGCTTTAGGGCATTAGGTGTTAAGACACCCATATATACTTAATTGCTCGGATCTCAAATGTTAAAAGTTCTATCGTTTGACGCGAATAATCAATGCTTACTGAGGCAAGATGTCCGGTTACTAAGTAAGAACTTAATTATTATCATCATTTATTTTTAAATTCACTCAGGCTCTACCGTTTGACGCGAACAATCAATGCTTACTGAGGCAAGATGTCTGGTTACTAAGTAAAAGCATGATTAATTTCATTTTTTTTAACATAAATACATATTCCACTGCTTTTAGGTGCTACCTCCAATAAACTAGAGAACTGAATATTACAAAATTTTCACTTATAACTCATGTTCATACGTTACTGTGTATGTTGATAATATCTGTCAAATGAGCATATAAAGATCAAATTTAATCAACATTATGGAGAATTTCTAAATTTAAATAATTGAAAATGAAATAAACAAAAAATAATTTGTTATGAATTAGACTGAGATACGTCTCAGGAGTGAAAACTCCTTACACTGCCATCTCTGAACAACAATTCCACTTGATTAGTAAAAAAAATTAAAACAAAACTTTTTTTTAATTAAAACACACAAATGGACATAAAAAAAAAACTAACTAGTCAAATATCCCATTCCCCCAACCAAATTGAGACATTGTCCACAATGTCTGAATAAGTAGAAACAAAGTTTATAATACATCATCTGGTTAGTGTGGAACTGACAATTGAATCTACTGCTACTCAAAGGAAAATTACAGGTTAAGATCAAAGTCCAGTTTATGCTTTTTGCCACGATCATTATCAGACCAGTTCAACTTGAAAAGAATAGGGTCAATTTTTGCTTCATAAGCTAGGATTTGGCCAATTAATTCATCAGCCTTTTTTTGCAGTTTGGACGATATCTTTTACTGGTTTTGAAATGAACCCAAGTCTTTTGGCATCTGCAAGAAATACTAAGAGAAAATCGAAAAAATTGTCAACATTAAGTAGTCCAATGTGTTTTTGGTGAATGTTCAAGTTTGCCCAAGATGCTACTGTGAAAATTTCTTCCAATGTGCCCAGTCCACCTGGTAAAGCAATAAAAGCGTCAGCATGATTTATCATTTCAGTGAGTCTTTCAGACATACCTAAGACAATGCATTATTCTCCATTTGATTTTTCGATGAGGTTTTCGTCTGCCAAAGATTTTGGAATGATCCCCAAAACTTGACTGCCACCATCTTGTACGGCCTTTGAAACACATCCCATTAATCTGAGATTGCCACCACCATATACTAAGTGCATATTTCTTTCCGCCATAACTCTACCCAATTTTTTTGCAGCCTCAACAAATTCTGGTTTTGTTCCAAAGCTAATTCCATAACACACACAGATGTCAGCGACTAGTCTTCTTGAAGTTGTTTCCATATTTTGCTTTCTCTCTTATCTGGATGTTTTGAAGAAAGAAATGACGAGATGATTTTATAGATCCTGAAAAAGGGTGAGTAATAATTGCACTAGTACCTGTAAAATGACAATTGTCAGATGAATAATAAAATAGATTGTGAAAGTCAAAAAGTTTAGATATTGTCGGCGAAAATTTAAAGTAAAGGAAATCAAAACAGTAAAGCAAAGAAAAGGAAATCAAAGCAATAATTGAAACAATATGTACAAATAGTTGTGATTGTGGCTCACATCTTCCTCTAGTTTTACGTCCAGTAACGGCTTGAACGCCCTTTATGGGTCAATGATATACTTCTCATCCAATTTTCTTATAAATTGGCAAACATGGTATTTTAAAGTCCGATTCCCGAGATTATAATGTTGTCTTTCTTTTTGAAATTATGTATGTAAATTGCGAATTATTTGATGAACATGTTCATTAGGATGTGTCTCAAGAGTTATAGACTCCTTACTCAAGTCATCTCTAATGAATTAAATCTTGTCTTCGCGATTTTCAGACACCATTCTTAAAGAATGATAAGGAGTGTTTCTTCCAGCGTGCACTTTTATAACAAGTACCTAATTGTTTAGCTCTCTGTTTCTTAACATAGGTGTTTTTCTCCAAACTAGGTATGTCAGAGATGAGTGAATCAAGAATTTTAAGGACTCATATTTTAACCACTTCTTTTTTTATGAAGGTTTAACCATTTTTTAGATTGTCATTGTATCATGTCATTACCTTTGAAATGTATTCTGCATGTGCATTTTAAAGGTTTGATGCCTTTTTTACTTTTTAAAGTTCATCCAATTCCTTGTTTATGTTCTTTCAAAGCAAACAACTTACCTTTTTTCAGAAGAATAAATTATCGCAGGGTAAGTTTGTTTATGTCCAAAAATTATATGGTCCAATCCGTCAAACAGAGTCTTCAATTCCAAGTTGGATGCTTCTTCATGTTTCTCATTTTCCAGCACTCTGAATTCCTCAAAATTTTATTCTCATCCATCGTCTTCCAGTACTTGTGTAAAATCAAACAATAATTCCTTAGGAGTATCCGAATCTAATTGCGTACTTGATTCAACAAAAGTAATTGTATAAAGGTCCGTAAGATCAGATAAATTCCCCTGAAAATATTCCTCCATAATTGGTTCAATTAAGTCCATGCTCTCGGCTTCATCGTCCTCATCATATGGTTGTTTGCACATATTAAAAATATTAAGCTCTGTTGTCATATTACCAAATGACAAATTCATGATTCCATTCCTGTAATTAATTAAAGCGTTAGCTGTTGCTAAAAATGGTCGACCAAGTATTACATGAACTATCTTAATATTATCTGGTACATGTTGTGTTTCCAAGATAATAAAATCCACATGATATATGAATTTATCAACTTGTATTAACACATCTTCCATAATTCCTTTCGGTACCTTGACTGACCTATCGGTAAGTAAAAGAGTAGTTGAAGTTGGTTTTAATTTACCAATATTAAGTTGTTGGTAAACCGAAAATGGAAGTAAATTTACACTGGCTCCAAGATCAAGTAAAGCATGTTCAATTTTTTATTCCCAATAATGCATGAAATAGTTGGACAACCAGAGTCTTTGTATTTTAATGCATTATTGGTTGAGAGAATAGAACTTACATGTTCGGCTAGAAACACTTTCTTATTTACCCGATGTTTTCTTTTAACAGTGCACAAATCTTTCAGAAATTTGGCATAGGACGGTATTTGTTGGATGACATCTAACAAAGGAATATTGATCTTTACTTGTTTGATTATTTCATAAATCTCTGAGGAATGAGTCAATTTCTTTATTTTTAATGCTTGGGGAAATAAAGGTGTATGTGACAAGTCATTATCATTAATGGTAGGTAATGGTTCATCAACTTCGGCTTTACTTTTTGACTCTGATTTCTCTTTCTGGGGTTCAAGAATAGGTATGAGGATGTGTTTACAACTGCAAAGAGTAATAACAGATTTGACTTGGTCTGTGTGTTGACTACTAGAACTATCTTCGTGAGGGTTATGATGACTCTTGAGATTTGCCTGTAGTTGTACAAGAAACTTACATTTCTCATGAAT
Organism: Zanthoxylum bungeanum; assembly: GCA_019454045.1. Taxonomy (NCBI): domain Eukaryota; kingdom Viridiplantae; phylum Streptophyta; class Magnoliopsida; order Sapindales; family Rutaceae; genus Zanthoxylum; species Zanthoxylum bungeanum. The sequence goes on from SKCR01035502.1 coordinate 73,880, forward strand.
GGTCAAAGCAGATGTGATTTTGAAAAAGGTATCTTTCAGATCAATCAATGTTTGCACATTTTGGTTATTGATAGCTTTTTGTTTATCAATGAATTTTTGCAAAATATCCTCAAGGGTTTTCCTAGGTTGTGGGACATATGGTGCATGGTTCTGGGAATTTAAGAAATTCTGGTATACTTGGGGAGGTTGTTGCGATGGTTGTGTTTGGTTATCATTCCTTCAACTGAAGTTTGGACGGTTTTTCCAACCATAATTGTAGGTTTAAGAGTATGGGTTTGGATTTGGTCTATTGAAAGTGTTTATTGAACTGACTTGACATGAACACTCTTCCTTATTTCTATTGCCTCAACTTTTTTAGCTAGAGATGCATACTTAGCAGAAAGTTCATGGTCTTCCCTAAGGTTGAACATACCTCTACCGGATGGTTGTGGATTGATAGGTGTACGGGCCAAATTTGGGCCAATGGTAAAACCGTCTTTCCACTTCAAAACCCAATATCAAATAAAGCCCAAAAATAGTAACCCATCCCATAAAACTTTGTATTATTGAACCATAATTAAGCCAGTAGCTTAAAGACAATCCCATCTTATTATATACCAACTGCTCCCCCTCATTTACTTAACACAAAGCATATTTCCACATGTTCTAACCTCTCACCAAATGCTCAGCATGTTATGGGACTTATGCCAACTAATGAAATCATATTTCTCTACCTATAAATAGAAACACAACCCAAAGCATTCTCATTCAAGTCTTAGCTCTCAAACTTGAGCTCTCACAGCCTCTTACCCTATAAACACTAACCTTTCTCCTTCACGGCAGCCCAAAGAGATCAAGGAAAAATCAAACCTTGCTCTCTTCTTTATTTTGTTTACTACTCACTCAAAATTACTGACTTGAGCATCAGAGTGCCTACGACACCCACCACACCGGTGGGAAATATCCTCATTGATCACTCTACCGTTGTTTTGCAGGATCGCTAGTGCCTCATACTATAAATTTTCGATTGTGGACCTCAGACGAAAACCAGCATCCATAAATTGACGCCCACCGTGGGGCCTTAGTGATTCATAACGGGCAAAAATCTTTCAATAATGTCGACGGAGGGAAGCTATGGTTGAAGTGCCTCACGAGAAGACTTATTACAAGGGATGATGTCACTCGACACGACATCATGTGAAGGCTTGGCACAAGTGATGGTGCCACTCGACATGACCTCACGAGAAGACTTATTACAAGGGATGGTGTCACTCGACACGACATCATGTGAAGGTTTGGCACAAGTGATGGTGCCACTCGACACGACCTTATGAGAAGACTTATTACAATAGATGGTATCACTCGACACAACATCATATGGAGGCTTGGCACAAGGGATGGTGCCACTTGACATGACATCATGTGAAGGCTTGGCACAAGGAATAATGCCACTCGACACGACCTCACCTAAAGACTTATTACAAGGGAATGTGTCACTCGACACGACATCATGTGAAAGATTCTTTTAATTTATTTAATCAAATTAAATAAATATATGCATGCAACAAGTAAAGAAAAGAACAAGCATTAGATTTTAAAGGGCTAATCATATCGGGGTGTCCAGAATCATACTCGCTCTGATACCATTTTGTTGGGATTTTTTAGGGGAAATATCGGTAACGCAGCGGAATCGCGGAAAATCAAAATTTCCCGGTTTCAAAAATTTTTCTCGGATTAATAAATAAACTTATTTATTTAATTATCCAATTATCAAATTCTGAAAAATTACACAAGAAATCAAATTTCTTGGTAATTACCGAATTGCCCCAAAACTTTGTAAGTTTATCATTTTAGTCCAAAAGTTGTCAAATACAATTTTGGATGATTCTAAATCATTTCTAAAATGTTTTTCAACACATCTAATGCATCAAAATCAGATTTCACACAAATCCCCAATTTTCAGTCTAATATCGTGAGCCACCCAAAATTTTCAATTAATTGCAATTTGGTCCATTTAGTTCAAAACATGCCGAGATCAATTCCAATCAACCTAAAATTTTACATGCATCATATTCATACCATAATACATCACATATATGAAAAGCCCAAAATGTGGAATGGGTTATGAACCCTAATTTTTCAATTTCATCAAATTGTCCAATTTCACCAAATTTACAAAATCCAACACTTTAATCAATTCAATACTTCACCAATCAAGCCTCACCACTTTGAAATAACTCTAGAAAAATTCTAGGTCACCAAGGAGTGGCTTACTAACTCTAGAATGGAAACTTTGATTTTCAAAGAATCAAAAGTAAAGCTTTGAAACCATTTCAAGCTTACTTACATGCATCAATCTTTCATCAAAGTTCACAACCAAAATAAACACAAACTATAAGAAGAGAGATAATACCAAAGTAACAAAAATGATGCTAAGCATGTTAGAAACATTTTCATGTTGAAAACATTAAAGAATAACTTACAAAACTCAAAGATTTCCAAGCTTTTTCCTTTAGCCTCCAAGCTTTTCTCTCAACTTCTTTTATGTTTATTTGGTATCAAATGAATTTGTTAAACCCTAAAATTGAAACAAAACAATTTATATCTCCTCCAAATTAGCCTTGGCCGAATATGTGAGAAGAAATAAATAAATATCTAGATATTTTGCTTTTATTTCAATTAAAGCTTTAACAACTTGTATAACTTTATCATTAAACCATTTAATGAATTTCTTAAAGTCAACAAAGGCAACCAAAAGCATTTCCATAATTATCACAAATTTAAGATATTTATATTTCAATTAATTTAATCATTTAACAATTAAATAATTATTTAATTATTTAAATATAAATATATTAAATATATGTATTATATTTACATTAAATATCGAATACATATATATTTATGATATTAGTCAAATATCTCAATTTGACAATTAATTAATATGTATTTCATAAAATCTAACATTAAATGCAAATACATAAAAATTAGGAAATGACAATTAGGTCCCTACACATGTATTTTCCGTTTAACCTTTAAACGACTTATAAATAATCAGTATTATTTATAAATGTTGCCCTAGTGCTCTACGAGTATATTTCATTAGTGAGACTCTCTAGATTCAGGTATATCCGTCACAAAATCCAATTTCGTGTCCATAATTTACCCACCCGTAAATTATGACGACCACAGATAAACTAGCTGAATCATACAGGTCGAGGTCATTGCATACGTATAATCTCTCCGTCACAGGTATCCGGATAATCCCAGAGATATAGATGTAAACGTCAAATCTCTATAGGTATTATCCCGTCGACGTATCTATTAGCAATCTCTAAATAACATTCAGAACTTACTTCTGAAGTATACTGTGGCCACAAATTTAACAGATTTCTAATTACATATGGACTACCTATGCTCTGTACACAGAACTGATGGATCATATCTTGATACACACAGGATATCCTGAGGATCTGTCCACACCTAACGAATAGGCGGAGGTCTGATCTAAATAGATCGGTGACGTGACTGCCATCTAAGTGTGGAGGATGTCTCTGTTGGTTTATTCTAAGGTCCCAAGATCAAATCAAGACATGAAATAATGCGTGAATACATCAACGGAGGTAGCGGAATACTCACATTGATCGGTTATGTCGATTTGAAGACGAATGAAGGCCAAAAACGCACTGCCCTTCACACCAAACTGCAACAGTCCACTGTCCCTGCAAAACAGAATTTCGGGTCTCAAAACGAAGCTCCAAACTCCGTCGGATGAGTCCCGCCTCATGGGTGAACCTCCCTACCACCTTCGCAAGACTTGTAAGTGTGCTAGCACTTGATTTCTCACCATGAGAAACCACTCTTGGCTTCCCTTTGTTCACGCCATTTCTGGTTCCAAACCAGTGAAGATTTCTTCATTTGGGCGTGAGAGAAGAGAGCATTTTGAGAGAGAAAAATGTGTTGTATTAAGTTAAATGATTTACCAAAAATCAATTTATATTTATGTCATAATATTTATTAAATTAATAATAAAATTATGACACAAAACATGCAATGGCTTAGAGTGTCAAACACTCAATTTCCATGCAATAACATTGAGTGCTTTGTACACTATCTACATGCAATGCATTAGAATGACATGTGTCATGTGGGCCCCACACGTTTCCAAATGAAAGTGGGCCCACGTGCACTCACGCGTTCGGGTTCGATATTTCCGAAATACTGAGCTTACGTCGCGACGTTAATTCAATCGAATTTAAATAAATAATTGCGCCTGGCGAAATTATTATTTACGTCGCTAACGAATTAATTCTAAATTAACTCGTTTTGCCCGAATTAAAATCTAATTTTAATTCCGCGTCGAAATCTAATTTCATTTAATATATCGAATATATTAATTCATCGATTAATTCCGAATTAATCGTTATCTCTCTCTAGACGATATTTTATCCCGGATAAAATATCTCCGTAATTAATCCTAGATTAATTTTCTCTCTCTTCTATATAATCCCAGATTATTCAAGAGTGCAAGTTGTGCGTCATCGGTGGATTATCGGGAAGCGACCCATGAGATCCCCGGATAATCTAGCAGTAAATACGGTCGTCGGAGTATCCGAATCACGTACGTACCAAGTACTACGTTCTACCGATTTACGAGACAAGGTCGACTCCTAGCAAAGCACCAAGTCTTCCCAAGTTCTCCGGACATATTCATCAAAGAATATCTAGATCTGTATCAAGCGTAGTATACTAATGTATTGTGCATATCGGCCCAGTATCGGATAGTCACGTGTTAGGGCTGGGGCTGGATAAGTGTCTGCCCCGTCCGAAACACATATCGGATGTCTGGTAACTAGTCTCTATAATCGGATATTCATGACCTGGTCATAATATCACGATTGGATGCGCATCACTTAAGAGCACTAATACCGTATCCTGCGTGACATCATCTCTATTATGACTGGAGTGACACTTCCGTCTTGACATCACATCCAATACACTACGATTCCTGATAAACCCAGAAGAGGTGAACACAGAACCAGTTAAGATCCCCCACCACCAAAACCAAAGTTTACCGATTGTCGTAAGTATTAGCGATGTAAGTCTCAGTTTAAGACTATACACACCTACCTTGATTTCGGTCTCCCATAGACACCTAGTCATAATACCAATGGGATTCCGAAGGGTCTATCCAGAGCGAAGCTGTTTCCCGTACCATCGGTGAAACACGACCTCCTATCGTACTTGCACAAGTATCCAATACTTATATATATGAGAACTATGCCGTTGTGCCCTCACAACGCGCACAAGTGCAATACTAGCCTATTCCGCATTATCGATGTCCAGTCTCGATAATACTACGGCTAGGGATATTTAATGATTAATCCTTCGTGGACTGATACTGTCTCATATCATCTCAATCCAGGAACTAATCATAGGGACCTCTCTTCATTTATATATCTATGGTGATCTAATCACAAATGACGAGAGTGCAATTTCCTTGTTACATAGTTAATTTGCTACAGAAACACAATGTTCTGTGCAAATAGTGATGCTATGGGTCATATTATCCAACAATCTCCCACTTGGCACGTAGCGAGTCACTCGAGTGTCCTACACCCGAACCATATAAGGTTCGCTCAAATTGCTGAGGAAAGGTTTTCGTCAGCGGATTTGTTTGATTATCGTTTGACGCGATTTTTACGATCATCACATCGCCACGATGTATGATCCGAACGAATCAGATGATATAGAAGTATATATCTGGATCGTCGATGAGACCTTTAATTCCTTAGCCTGTGCTGACGCCTAGCTCAGCTGCTAACAGAACTATATCTAATCTAATTAGATTTATTTCAATCCAAAAGACTTCTATTGCTGCCTCAGCTGCAGCAATAATCCGCATTTGTTGTTTATTCGGCAACAGTTATCTTGCTTGGAATATTTCCAGCTCACTGTCCCGTTATTCAAACTTTATAGTACCGCAGTTTTTAATCATTTGGAAACTTGCTGCAGTGATCCCAGTCACTTCAAGTTCTCCTTCTCCATAGTAAAAGATAGCATCTTTAGTTCTCAGAGATACTAACAGATGTTCTTAACTTCAATCCAGTGACTATCACTTGGATTGACCCGATTGTGACTCCATATGCTCGAAGCGTATGAGACACCAATACAAGTACATTTTAAATGTACAATTTCCCAGAGAGTGTTAACAACTCCAAATCTATCCTAGTAGATCTTTATTCCTCTAATAAAGGTTGTTATCTCCCAGAATTCTACGGAGAATTTCTATTGAAAGCCAAGCTTTCAACAATAGCTTTATGGGAATTTTCACTGTTAGTGCGCTCTCCCACTAACCTCCTTATGTACACAAGAATTATTTCGTTTTGAGTCACATCATAAACCATTATGATTTTTTCAAAACGACAGTTCCAAGAACCTTATGCTTGCATCAATCCAAACATGGATCGAATAACCCGCAAACCTTGTTTGTCGGTTATACAAAATCGTCAGGATGTTGTAAACATCCTCCAAAAGGTTTCCTTTTCAGGAAAGCGATTTTGATCTATAACTGGCACATTTCATAAATGAAATATACAGTTATTTTCAAGCATCTTCAAAATGGATTTACCATGGCAACATGTAAAAAGGTTGAACCGTTATTAACACAGTGTTGATAACGATACCTTTCCGTCGAAAGCATAGCTTTGCACGTTGGTATGTTGCCTTCCATGTATGTCTTCCTTGAAGACGTTTATAGTACCAATAGGCACAACGCCTTGTGGTACAACAACTAGTATCCAAACATAGTTGTTATACATGGAATCCATTTCGGACTCATGGCACTTTGCCATAACAGGGAGTCGATACCTCGTATCACTTCCTCATAAACGTAGTCGGATGGTACACCACCATAAGATTGACATCTTTATGGGGCGAGATCAGAAACCCATACCCTAGGTTGTTTTCTGACTCTATCCGATCTACGAAGTTCTTGTGTATTTGAAGATTAATGGTATAGATTCATCATTGATGAACTGTTTGTGTTCCATTCCGGACTTCGTGCCTAGATCAGTATCACTCCGATTTTCATCGAGTATCACTATCCTCCCACTGACCACTGCATATCGGTATTTCTCTTAGGAAAACCGCATGGTGAGCAACAATTACATTGTTCTCATGTGGGATTTATAAGTACTATACTTAAGGTTTCCCTTAGATAACCTATATTGGCACTTATCCAATTTGGGTCCTTAGTTTGGTATCATCCAAACGCTATGCCTGGCATACCAAATTATCAGGAATGAGAAACCTCGTTTCTTCCCTGTTCATATCCTATATGATATCTGTCAAACAGATTTATATGGAACCTTATTCTAAATAAGTTTTGCACTGTTAATACATATCCGGTTGAAGGAGATAGTAGCTCAGAGCGACTCGTGATAAACCTTATCATGTCCAACAAAATTCGGTTTTAGTTCAGACACACCGTCTAACTGACGTGTCTCGAGAGGAGTCCTCATCTGAAAGAATACCATACTCTTTCATGTACGTATGAAACTTACTGCTTAAGTATTTTCCATTACGGTATTACCGTGGCGGAATAATACTATAGCCGATCTGTTTGTCTATTTCGTGTCGAAACTCTAAAAGTTTCCGATTTGTGTTCTTCAAAAGAAACACATAACCACAACGTGATGTCACATCCGTTAAGGTCACGAAATATTCATGTTCACATCTAGCCTAGCTAGATATGGGCCCACTTACTTCACCATGAATAGGGCTAACAGATCGGTGGCCCTTTTACTATTACCAAGTAAATAGTATTTTAGGTATTTAACCTAATAAACTAGATTCGTAGACCTTATTTGAATAGTCAAATCAGTCCTAGTACCCACTCTTTAAATGTGGATATACGAGTCTTGTTTAATTGTGTCCTAGACAACAATGCCACAAATAAGTCTCTATTGATCAAATCAATTTGAGCTATTTATTTGTCATTTTATATGTTTGAGATTTTATTTATATTCAAAATATAAATTCTGTTATTTACATCCAATGTATTTATCTCAGTATCATCTTTATATATTGAAACACTTTAGTGTTCTAGAATATAAAGGTTTTATCCGCAATGGATTAAACACTGATATAGAGATAATGTCTCTAGATAAACTAGTTACAATATAACATTTCCTAATTTAAGTACATACCCAAAGGCAGTTCCTAAACTTAGGTATCTACGGTCGAAACATCGACTTTCGTCCCGTTTCCAATTCGCAGAGAAATCTCGGCTTGAAGCCAGTATCCAGCTCACAGCGGATTCTGAACATCAATACATATATTTTATGTACCACACTAAGTATTTAAAATCTAATTTTAATACTAGTTGCGAACATAACTTTGACAAATATTTTTAAAGTTAGAGCCTCGCCCTTTCTTTAATTCCTTCGTGTCTTCCATATCCAAATGGTAGTCACTTTGGGATATGTCAATTATCCTTTCAATATTTCACAAACCACTTGGGTTTTAGAATATCGAAATGATGTGCACCTTGTGCTACATGCCCAATTGCAAACTTTGACTTTTCTCCACTAGAATAGTCATTAATTCTCCAAGAATTATTAATTGCAATTTTAAATACTTTTAAATCTAAAGATAGATTATTATAAGTATATTAATTAAGCACTAAAAGTCATCATCACATAAATCTTCCAAAGACTTTATGCTCTACTATTTGCTTAATAATGGGCTTAGTCATAATTTATTTATCAAATAAATTAACCTATTATTAATTCCCAATTGAAAATTAAATCATTTAAAACATTTAATCCAAGGATTATATATTTTAAATATTCAACTTTTCAATTCTTCTTGATTTCAATAGTCCAACTATTTAATCAATTTAATAAGGCACTATTTATATAATGATTACAATAATCATTATTTAATCAACTATAATTTTAATATTGATTACTATAATCCAATTATAAAATCAACTATCATTTAATTCAATTATATTGATTACTATAATCCAATTACAAATCAAACTATATATTGAATGAGTTTGTATATAGTCCAACTATATATATTTTAAAACAACATAAAATATTAGTCCGACTAATACTTTTGATTAATATGACGAGTAAAATAAAATGAGCGTGTTTAGCGAGTAATTGAACGAATGTTGCAAATTCAATACTTGCCTCCCACTATTTTTCGTCGAGCCTCTAACCCTCTGTGGAGTACTCGGGAAACCGCGTTTCCTAGTGGGCTAGGATCCTATTAAATAACACACAACCCTGACTTTGGCCAATAAAAAGCTGTATGCTATTTAACTAGGTAGATCTCACAGATCAATTGGATCTCATCCAATTCCTAGATCCGGTTAGGTGGACATCCAAGTCCGAAACATATTACTTATGCCAATGTATCTAATACATTTTCCTAACCCTATCCTCCGAATCATCTAGGCCTTGGCTTTGGCCAAAAACAAACCTAATGATTCCAGTTAAGCGGGACCCATTGACGAGAGAAAGTTTCGTAATCAATGTCATTGGACAAAAAGTGACCTTGACTTTGGCCAATAAAAATCACGATTTGGACAAGACACCGATATGCAACAAAACTCTCATGATTCAAGTACATCCTTGATTGACAAAGGTCTTGACTTTGGTCAAAAACAAACCAATGCCAACTTCAGATCTTGAACAAGAATCATTCAATGGAAGGATATTTGCTTAATATAGATGAGGGATTTTCGCGTGCAAATTGGCTACCAATTTAATTATCTTTGTTAAGGTCTCATCATCATACACCCTTAAACATGCATTCTAAATACATAATAAAGCGAGTATGAAATAAAATAATAATGATATGCGGATGGATATTTAACACATTGATCCTAGATCAAATCTCTCCCTTTCTCACTCAAGCTAGCACTTGTACTACTTCTACCCGTTACACTACACTTCTAAAGAAACCTCATATACATAGAGGGGAATAGGTGAGAAGAGAATACAAAGAGAAAGAAGGTGATAAGGCTGGACACGCAGGTCCAATTTAATAAATCGAATTTATTACAACAATTTCTAAAATTGCCCACCCGACTAGTATCCATCCGATATACATTATTCATTCAACACAACCATGTATTCACACACATAGCATGCTATCAATCAATCTAATCAAATTAATTAATCTGATAATTAAGTGATCATCCAATGTTCAAACAACGATTTGATTTTGATCGAGTCAAACTCGTTTTTGCGAATAAGTACTCAAAGTACGAATTCATGAATTAAATTAAACTACATCATTAAATCAAATTTAACATGTATTTAATACTAATTCTATTCAATTCAATTTAAATTAAACATGCACTTTATATCAATAAACCTTTTACGATTTAAATTCCAAACTCAATCGCGTCAGGACTCAAAGTCCGATTAACGTCCAACGTCAATTTAATTTAAGTCTAATGGGCTTCAATTAATTTCTTTAGGCATGGGCTTCGGCAACCAAAGCCCAATAGTGGAATCACCCAAATGCCTTAGAAATCAATTTCGGCCCATTAGGCCCAATTAAACATTAAAGGTTCATTAGTCACAATTGGGCTTTATGGTTAAGGTTTTGGGCCCAATTGGATCCAATCCACTTGGCCTAAACCAAACTTGATAAATCAAGTCCAAAAGGCCCAATTACAACAATTCAAGCCCAAATCCAATTTAAGCCTAATAATTAAATTACACTAATCCAATTACGCAATTTAATTACCTAAAGTGCATTACATGATTAATAACCTAAATTGATATTTCCGAAGCACCAAATTAGTCCAATTAATCATGTTTAATTCATTATTACATGTCAAACACATATAATGAAAAATCACCCATATTACATGCTTCTAAGTCTCGGCCAAGGAAGGTTATTTTGTCCGATTTGAATTCAATCCGATTAATTACACAATCGACAACGTATTAACTTCCCGAATGATTTCATACACATCCAATGTTCATAAAATCAAAATATACCAAGACATTCAAGGGCATATCACATTCGGCCAACATATAGAATTTAGGGTTTATGTTCAATTCAAAGTACAATCCAATTGATCTCAAATTAACATCATCCTACATGATTTTAACTCATCCAATGAATCAAAATCAAAAATTCCAAGGATTCAAAATCCATTAAACATTCGGCCAAGGCAATAAGTTTGGGGAAAATAATTCCAAATCATTTTTCATCAAATTAGTCCAACCAAAATGAATTTAAACATGTTATAAGCATACTCAAACATTCAATTCATTCAAATCATGCTCAAAACAAGTTTACCCAAATTTTAAACCCTACAAATTTCATGCTTGCAACATAAGCTCTTGATGCCATTGTTGGTTTATTCTATGGTCCCAAGATCAAATCAAGACATGAAATAATGCGTGAATACATCAACGGAGGTAGCGGAATACTCACATTGATCGGTTATGTCGATTTGAAGACGAATGAGGCCCAAAACGCACTGCCCTTCACACCAAACTGCAACAGTCCACTGTCCCTGCAAAACAGAATTTCGGGTCTCAAAACGAAGCTCCAAACTCGTCGGATGAGTCCCGCCTCATGGGTGAACCTCCCTACCACCTTCGCAAGACTTGTAGTGTGCTAGCACTTGATTTCTCACCATGAGAAACCACTCTTGGCTTCCCTTTGTTCACGCCATTTCTGGTTCCAAACCAGTGAAGATTTCTTCATTTGGGCGTGAGAGAAGAGAGCATTTTGAGAGAGAGAAAAATTGTGTATAAGTTAAATGATTTACCAAAAATCAATTTATATTTATGTCATAATATTTATTAAATTAATAATAAAATTATGACACAAAACATGCAATGGCTTAGAGTGTCAAACACTCAATTTCCATGCAATAACATTGAGTGCTTTGTACACTATCTACATGCAATGCATTAGAATGACATGTGTCATGTGGGCCCCACACGTTTCCAAATGAAAGTGGGCCCACGTGCACTCACGCGTTCGGGTTCGATATTTCCGAAATACCGAGCTTACGTCGCGACGTTAATTCAATCGAATTTAAATAATAATTGCGCCTGGCGAAATTATTATTTACGTCGCTAACGAATTAATTCTAAATTAACTCGTTTTGCCCGAATTAAAATCTAATTTTAATTCCGCGTCGAAATCTAATTTCATTTAAATATCGAATATATTAATTCATCGATTAATTCCGAATTAATCGTTATCTCTCTCTAGACGATATTTTATCCCGGATAAAATATCTCCGTAATTAATCCTAGATTAATTTTCTCTCTCTTCTATATAATCCCAGATTATTCAAGAGTGCAAGTTGTGCGTCATCGGTGGATTATCGGGAAGCGACCCATGAGATCCCCGGATAATCTGGCAGTAAATACGGTCGTCGGAGTATCCGAATCACGTACGTACCAAGTACTACGTTCTACCGATTTACGAGACAAGGTCGACTCCTAGCAAAGCATCAAGTCTTCCCAAGTTCTCCGGACATATTCATCAAAGAATATCTAGATCTGTATCAAGCGTAGTATACTAATGTATTGTGCATATCGGCCCAGTATCGGATAGTCACGTGTTAGGGCTGGGGCTGAATAAGTGTCTGCCCCGTCCGAAACACATATCGGATGTCTGGTAACTAGTCTCTATAATCGGATATTCATGACCTGGTCATAATATCACGATTGGATGCGCATCACTTAAGAGCACTAATACCGTATCCTGCGTGACATCATCTCCATTATGACTGGAGTGACACTTCCGTCTTGACATCACATCCAATACACTACGATTCCTGATAAACCCAGAAGATGTGAACACAGAACCAGTTAAGATCCCCCACCACCAAAACCAAAGTTTACCGATTGTCGTAAGTATTAGCGATGTAAGTCTCAGGTTAAGACTATACACACCTACCTTGATTTCGGCCTCCCATAGACACCTAGTCATAATACCAATGGGATTCCGAAGGGTCTATCCAGAGCGAAGCTGTTTCCCGTACCATCGGTGAAACACGACCTCCTATCGCACTTGCACAAGTATCCAATACTTATATATATGAGAACTATGTCGTTGTGCCCTCACAACGCGCACAAGTGCAATACTAGCCTATTCCGCATTATCGATGTCCAGTCTCGATAATACTACGGCTAGGGATATTTAATGATTAATCCTTCGTGGACTGATACTGTCTCATATCATCTCAATCCAGGAACTAATCATAGGGACCTCTCTTCATTTATATATCTATGGTGATCTAATCACAAATGACGAGAGTGCAATTTCCTTGTTACATAGTTAATTTGCTACAGCAACACAATGTTCTGTGCAAATAGTGACGCTATGGGTCATATTATCCAACAGTCTCATACATCCACAGTGGTATCTCAAGTCGAAGGACCACTATGCTACTCAACCCGAGAAGATTCTTATTGACGTTGGTGTACCATCCATTAAGAATCTTCGGTGAGTCATTCAGTGTTTATCTATTATAAACACCTACACGTCTATACGAGTCTCCCTAGACTCATGGTTCATTGGGATAAACCATCGGACCAAGTCTCGATATACGACATGTACTGGTCTCAATAGATTTGACTAATCGACCCATGTTAGTGAATCTTGACCAGGAACTATATCTTATAATATACATTTAGCAGTGACACTTCCCAATGTCAATTACAAACTAGCTTTGTAACTGTGTACTGCATTATATATTATCGGGCCTTTGTCTAATATATACATATCACTAAACAACATTTAGTTTCAATCTAATCGTAATCAGATCGAATATGTATATAAAAACAAGAGGTGCAACCATAAATAAGTAATATTATGGAAAATGGGATGTTCGTATTCATGAATCAGACATAAATACGGTCCGGATTGGCGCTATGAGCACCAACCCCAACAATTTCTCCCATTTGCTCTTGTGTCAATCCACGGTATCATATACACATCTCAATGTGTATCGTATACTCATGGCTCTCAAAAGCTCACCTAGCACTTAAGAGGTAGGCGACAAGAAGTAGGTCTACTATTACATAATGAGTTTGTCAAACAAACTCAATCTTTTCCCATAGCCAGCATCTTTCATATTTTTTAGAATCTAAATTATACATTAATATGAATGAGACGCTACATCAGTATTGTGCTACAGCTACTGAGTTGTCCAAGTATTCAGGGATCAAATCCAAAATACTATGCGGACAACCGCAAGCATAACACCAATATAAAACTTCTAATTTATAAGGTCACTATGCAACTTCATAAGTCAATACTTCATAAGTTGCATCTAATTTCACTGTAACAGTAGAATCATGCGTGACACTCCCACTGCATCTTTTGTGACCTTTTATGACGTAGACTGTCTAACGTCATAATTAGTCTCAAAACTAATATGACTCTAATGGTTGCAGACTGTATTTTCCATGAATTAGAAACTCGTTCTTAATATCTCAAAGATCACAAAGAACGTGTTTCAAGATCCATCCTATGGTCTATAGGATATCAAAATAACTCGTAACAATTACGATTAAATCGATATCTTTAATCGCATATAATAAAGTATTTATTATGCCATCATCAAATGATACATAAGATTGATTAGACATTCTAATCAATATCTCTTTCGAAAAAGGAATCATGATTTACGAAAGATGAATACTTTATATAAGACACACAATAACTGTCCAACAGTTATACTAACTGTCATACAGATAGCCTAGTTATGTCCTTTATTAGATCATATCTAATGTACGAATAATAGGAGTATCTCACAAGTCTCTTAGTTTTATATCTTCTATAAAACTTTATATCAAATATAACAGAGACTACTCCCACTGCTTTCACGGAGTAAAGAAGACTTAGGTAAATCTTTTACCTCACAAACATCTCATTATTACTATAATAATGATAATGTTGTTAGGATATATAACACTAGAAAGTAATTTGTATGCTCCCACTAACCCTTCAATCACATATGTATTCTTATACTTTGACAAGATCAGACAATCTGACTGATGTCCAATATAGAGAACACAGACTTCCGGAAGACTTATCCGAGTCTACAATAGGCTCTATAAGCTAGCACACTAAACTGCAATCTCAGCAGAACACAAACTCTAGGGCCATTCCAGAACGAACTCTTCAAATGAAGAAATCACAACTGATCTCTTATCTGAATAAGTCATTCAAAAACGCCACTTTGCATTCTTTAGCTAAAATGTACAGTTTAATATCAACATTAACCAATATATCTTTAATTGTTCAATTAGTGTGACTAGAGACAAGTTTCCTCAGAATCTACAATACATTGTTGAATATAATCTTTCTCACTGTCATACTATAAAGGTCAAACCTTTAATAAGCTCACACTGCTTTCACTGCGCAAACAATTAACACATATCATGAACTAATTCATAATGAAAGCGTAATCAAGTTCAAAACTTGATCGTAGTAAGCTATGAACAATTTTAGATGTATGTTTCAATGGTGAACTTTCAGAATCGATATCAAATATCGCTTCCATTATAAGTTATAGGATAATTTTTCTTCAATAAGAAAATAACAGAACCATTAAGTATCAAATACTCGTGAATGATTCTGTTATCCTATTGGACTTGTACGGATGATGTATAAGGGTTGTTTCATCTTATTAATTACGTAGTTCCAATTATAGTTTATCATTCTCACATTTGACTTCAATAAGTCAAGTCTTTTCTACAGTGATTAACATCAGATGTTACACACTAAGTAATAAAACGATTTTATTACTTAGGATCGTAGGAAAGATATTTTATTAAATAGAATACAATATTCTATAAAATAGAATAAATGATAAACTTTTACTTATACCTCTGAGGTGTAAGTAATTTCCATTATATAACTATTATATAAAAGAAAGATTCAAATCTCAAACTTTTCAAGATTCAGATTTTCTACCTATACATATCATATATGCAACTGTGGAATTAATAGAACCTAAATTAAAAAGATGAACTAGTATTACTGGAGCATATCCCCAAGAGTATTGAAACTAATTTGGTAACATTCAATATCAAACGAATCAAATCATATAAGATTCGACTGCTCCCACTACTCAATTCCATCAAGATGGAATCGTGGAAGAATAATATTGAATATGAATCATATTCACTGAAAAACCTTAGAACTAATTGCTTTAAATTCATATATTTGACCGTATCAAAGATCTTTGAACAATTCAAAGACTTGGTATGAATTTTAAGGATCACGTTTTCAAAATTTCAGATTGAATATATTTGAACCAGTCAAATATGTTCAATTACGTTTCATTAGAACAGATTGAAAGTGCTTGATCATTTCAAGATGTTCAATATGTGTTCTTTTAGAAACACGTAACTAAGTTATGACAATTCATAAACTAAGTTACGAAGTAAAACTACCTTAAGCAATTACAATTCATTAAAACTACATACATATAATGTATCAGTTTAATGAATCTGGTGGTCCAATGACAAATCATTGGTTAAACGAGATTTTAATCACCTTCATGAATACAATATTCATTAAATGGATAAGGATGTGTGGTGTGATCTTGTATCAAACCATCCTTTACCATACGAATAAGCATCTAATGCTTAAGTGATTAAACTCATAAAGCACCGTTCTAAATTATTTATTTTACCGAATAATTTTTCTTAATGTTTATCTCTACGTCAATGACACTACTAGTTATATTTAAAATATATAACAATTGTTTATAAGAACAAGTAACTATCCAATAGTCGCGAGTTCCGATATCAAATATCAAAACAATCGTTAACTAATATTTTTTAATAACTAGATGGAGATCTGGTATCCAATACCTATAGTTGTAGTATTGTGAAAATCGATATTTTCTATACACAACTATACACATCTCCTTTCTTTAGCTTTACTATTTGCATTCAACTATTCACAACAATTGCAAATAATTGATTAGAAAATTGTGTCAGACACATTGCCTCTAAAGGTAATTAAAGCTAAGAAACGTCATTACTAGATAAACAAATACCTAATGGGGCTTTCTTAATGCCAGTCAAGAATCTCGAGACATGAACTAATTCAAGTCAATTCTTACTGCAAAAGAAATTGTTCTCTCTAAAGTATTATATCCTAAAAGGGATATCTATCTAGATTATCTTTCATGACTTAGAAACTAAGTCATTAACCATCTTGATTTTTGAAGAAAATCGGAACAACAGTTCCCGATGGTTTAGACCAATCTAATAATATCATAGTCTAGTAGTATCTAGATACTATTCTAGAATTAACTGCAACAAAGAGTCAAGTCAGATAACATATCAAAATATGTGTGCAGTGAATTAAAAGTTTAATTCTATCTAATATAGATTAAGGAAAACAAACAAGCACTATTTCCATAATAATACACACTGCCTAAGTTAAGGAATTTTTAAACTTAGCAGTGCCTCCCACTATTTTACGTAATACCGTAATCCCCAACGAAAAAAATGAGAATTCAATAATTAAATCGAATTCCATAATGGAAAGAGGACCCTATGAATATATTTCGACTCACAGCAGAGGCACAGTCTCGCCTACGTATATTCACAGGTAGACAACTCATTGTCAATCACTCACTAGTGACTCATGGGTTCCGGTCCTGGTCGTTTCTCGTTGTCGCTGCTAAGGCAGGCCCACAAGGAGACGTACCAAGGTTAAACTCGTCAATGATAAACTCAAGTTACTTGCGTAACCCTGACAGCTAGGGCACGTTCAGGATTCCGCTTTCGCTTGAATTTATCTAGTATCTTATATACATCCGGCATAAATAAATCTCTATCGGCTACACCCTCACAGCAGAGGCACGGTCTCGGATGTAGTCACGGAAAAATATTTATAAACCGTATTGACAAGGCGAACCAAGAAACAAGTATTCCAAATACCAGTTACTTTAAAACCTTATTAAGCGGGGATATTCCATAAAGATTCTTTTAATTTATTTAATCAAATTAAATAAATATATGCATGCAACAAGTAAAGAAAAGAACAAGCATTAGATTTTAAAGGGCTAATCATATCGGGGTGTCCAGAATCATACTTGCTCTGATACCATTTTGTTGGGATTTTTTAGGGGGAATATCGGTAACGCAGCGGAATCGCGGAAAATCAAAATTTTCCGGTTTCAAAACTTTTTCTCGATTAAATATAAACTTATTTATTTAATTATCCAATTATCAAATTCTGAAAAATTACACAAGAAATCAAATTTCTTGGTAATTACCGAATTGCCTCAAAACTTTGTAAGTTTATCATTTTAGTCCAAAAGTTGTCAAATACAATTTTGGATGATTCTAAATCATTTCTAAAATGTTTTTCAACACATCTAATGCATCAAAATCAGATTTCACACAAATCCCCAATTTTTCAGTCTAATGTCGTGAGCCACCTAAAATTTTCAATTAATTGCAATTTGGTCCATTTAGTTCAAAACATGCCGAGATCAATTCCAATCAACCTAAAATTTTACATGCATCATATTCATACCATAATACATCACATATATGAAAATCCCCAAATTTGGAATGGGTTATGAACCCTAATTTTTCAATTTCATCAAATTGTCCAATTTCACCAAATTTACAAAATCCAACACTTTAATCCATTCAATACTTCACCAATCAAGCCTCACCACTTTGAAATAACTCTAGAACAATTCTAGGTCACCAAGGAGTGGCTTACTAACTCTAGAATGGAACTTTGATTTTCAAAGAATCAAAAGTAAAGCTTTGAAACCATTTCAAGCTTACTTACATGCATCAATCTTTCATCAAAGTTCACAACCAAAATAAACACAAACTATAAGAAGAGAGATAATACCAAAGTAACAAAATGATGCTAAGCATGTTAGAAACATTTTCATGTTGAAAAATTTAAAGAAAAACTTACAAAACTCAAAGATTTCCAAGCTTTTTCCTTTAGCCTCCAAGCTTTTCTCTCAACTTCTTTTATGTTTATTTGGTATCAAATGAACTTGTTAAACCCTAAAATTGAAACAAAACAATTTATATCTCCTCCAAATTAGCCTTGGCCGAATATGTGAGAAGAAATAAATAAATATCTAGATATTTTGCTTTTATTTCAATTAAAGCTTTAACAACTTGTATAACTTTATCATTAAACCATTTAATGAATTTCTTAAAGTCAACAAAGGCAACCAAAAGCATTTCCATAATTATCAAAACTTTAAGATATTTATATTTCAATTAATTTAATCATTTAACAATTAAATAATTAATTAATTATTTAAATACAAATATATTAAATATATGTATTATATTTACATTAAATATCAAATACATATATATTTATGATATTAGTCAAATATCTTAATTTGACAATTAATTAATATGTATTTCATAAAATCTATATTAAATGCAAATACACAAAAATTAGGAAATGACTATTAGGTCCCTACACATGTATTTTCCGTTTAACCTTTAAACGACTTATAAATAATCAGTATTATTTATAAATGTTTCCCTAAGTGCTCTACGAGTATATTTCATTAGTGAGACTCTCTAGATTCAGGTATATCCGTCACAAAATCCAATTTCGTGTCCATAATTTACCCACCCGTAAATTATGACGACCACAGATAAACTAGCTGAATCATACAGGTCGAGGTCATTGCATACGTATAATCCCTCCGTCACAGGTATCCGGATAATCCCAGAGATATAGATGTAAATGTCAAATCTCTATAGGTATTATCCTGTCGACGTATCTATTAGCAATCTCTAAATAACATTCAGAACTTACTTCCGAAGTATACCGTGGCCACAGATTTAAAAGACTGCTAATTACATATGGACTACCTATGCTCTGTACACAGAACTGACGGATCCTATCTTGATACACACAGGATATCCTGAGGATCGGTCCACACCTAACGAATAGGCGGAGGTCTGATCTAAATAGATCGATGACGTGACTGCCATCTAAGTGTGGAGGATGTCTCATACATCCACAGTGGTATCTCAAGTCGAATGACCACTATGCTACTCAACCCGAGAAGATTCTTATTGACGTTGGTGTACCATCCATTAAGAATCTTCGGTGAGTCATTCAGTGTTTATATATTATAAACACCTACACGTCTATACGAGTCTCCCTAGACTCATGGTTCATTGGGATAAACCATCGGACCAAGTCTCAATATATGACATGTACTGGTCTCAACATATTTGACTAATCGACCCATGTTAGTGAATCTTGACCAGGAACTATATCTGATAATATACATTTAGCAGTGACACTTCCCAATGTCAATTACAAACTAGCTTTGTAACTGTGTACTGCATTATATATTATCGGGCCTTTGTCTAATATATACATATCACTAAACAACATTTAGTTTCAATCTAATCGTAATTAGATCGAATATGTATATAAAAACAAGAAGTGCAACCATAAATAAGTAATATTATGGAAAAAGGGATGTTTGTATTCATGAATCAGACATAAATACGGTCCGGATTGGCGCTCTAAGCACCAACCCCAACATAGTCGACCGAGGACATCCCCCATAGACTCATGTCTAGTCAAGCTCATAACGTGGACTGCATTCTGACCAGACAAAACTTCAAAAATTCCATGGCTCTTCTGTCCAAACGTACGAAAAGCTATACTGGGCCATCCATTGACCCAAACGACAGAGGATAGTGCTTAGAACTATGCGTTCTTAACAGGTACATTTGCATCTTGTTTCATACAACATGTATAGAAATACTCTCCATGTCAAGGACTTCTTGCCTTAGAGAGTAGGGGAAAAACTGTACGGGCCAAATTTGGGCCAAAGGCAAAATCGTCTTTCAACTTCAAAACCCAATATCAAACAAAGCCCATAAAACTTTGCATTATTGAACCATAATTAAGCTAGTAGCTTAAAGACACTCTCATCTTATTATATACCAACTGCTCCCCTCATTTTCTTAACACAAAGCATATTTACACATTCTCTAACATCTCACCAAATGCTCAACACGTTGTGGGACTTATGCCAACTAATGAAATCATATTTCTCTACATATAAATAGCAACACAACCCAAAGCATTCTCATTCAAGTCTTAGCTCTCAAACATGAGCTCTCAGAGCCTCTTACCCTTTAAACATTAACCCTTCGCCTTCACGGCAACCCAAAGAGATCAAGGTAATATCAAACCTTGCTCTCTTCTTTATTTTTTTTTACTACTCACTCATCTTTACTGATTTGAGCATCAGAGTGCCTACGGCACCCACCACACACCGGTGGGCAGTATCCTCCAAGCTCATTCTACCTTTGGTTTGTAGGATCGCTAGTGCCCCATACTAAAAATTCTCGATTATGGACCTCGGATGAAAACCAGCATCCACAACAGGCGACTCATAAGTGCCAATTGTGTCCCAATATTGTGTACTATCTGCTATATGTTTTAGGTAATCTAGTGCATCTTGGGGATTTTTGTCCCTAAACTCACCATTATACATCATTTCCACTACTTGTCTATCTAGGGGTGTTAACCCCTCGCAGAAATATGCAACCACCCTCCATGTTTCAAACCCTTGATGTGGATGAATATTTAACATTTCTTTAAATCTCTCCCAACATTGGTAAAGTGTTTCCCCCGACTCTTGTGTGAAAGTTGTGATTCTCCTTTTAAAAGAATTTTTCCTGTAAGAGGGAAAGATTTTTTTAGAAACAATTCTTGTAAATTATCCCATATTCTAATGGATTCCGACCTAAGGTTTTGCAGCCAAAATTTAGCTTTATCCTTTAAAGAAATAGGTAAAAACTTAAGTCGAATTATGTTCATGCTGAAATTTTGATCTGTGCAAGTATTACATACTTCTTCGAATTCTCTCAAGTGCTAATAAGGATTTTCTGATTCAAGATCGTGGAGTATTGGTAAAAGTTGGATGATACCTGGTTTGAAATTGAAACGTGATGCATCTGGGGGAAAAGCAATGCAAGATGATGATCATGTCCTCGTGGGATTCATGAAATCTCTGAGTGTCCTTGGTCGATTAAGATCATCATGCCGAAACTCATTTTCTTCCTCATCAACTGGATTTTGAATTATGGCAAGTGGATTTCCATTTCGATTCTCGACTATTTTGACTGATGATGAAGGTGATGGAGAATCTCTGTTTAATCTTCCACTGGATGATCGAGACGAGGGTCTCATGTAACCTAAACAAAAATAAAACAAAAACAAAAATAATATTTATAAAAAGAAAATAAATGACAAGATAAAAGGAAACTATAAAAGAAAAATAAAATAAAATAAAGAAAAAGAAAAATTATTTGATCTACTAAATTATATTCCCCGGCAACGACGCCAAAAACTTGACACGCTCAAAACATGGTTCTTTACTTCCAAGTATAAGAGTGTCACAGTAATAAAATTACTCAGTAAGTCCGGGGTCGATCCATATGGAATAGATTTTTAGTATGATAAAATAATAATCAAAGCGAAAGGAAAAAATTGATTTGTTTGAAGTTGTTTGGATAATTTGAATTAAATGACAACAATAAAATAAAATACATGGGTTATGGAATCCACTTTTAATATTTTATATTTAGAAATCTCACTTTTTATAATATATAAATGATCATTATAACCCAAATAATTTACTTTCAGAATTAATTATGCCAAAACTTATAAAACCGGCCATAAAGGCGTAGTCATTTTATGTCGATAACTGGTCATGCCAAGATACTAAATATGCCAAAAACATAAAACTAGCCACAAAGGCGGTGATACCGTTCGTCTATATTAAGTCCAGTTAGGTACTAAATTATGCCGAAATCGTATAAAACCAACCATATAGGCGATAGAACAGTTTGTCAATAATTAGTCCAGATCTCAATAAATTATTATTCATTATTATTTATATATTATAATATAAGTGTGATTAATCTAAACTTTAAATAATAAAATTTTCATCAATTTCCCCAACGGAAAGTAATTAGCTACTCATACTGTAATTAAAAACATACATAATATTATTACTAAAATTAAAAGACATTATAAGAAATTAAACACACAAGATACAATATTCAATTCCTTAAGAGAAATCAAAGAAAGTATGAAAATGAAAATGAAATTATGGTTTCTATTTATAGGCAAAAATAAAGGTTTCCTCCAAATTCTCCATCAAACACTCCACCAAACATTCTACAAACATGCAAACATGTTTGGTGGAGAAATTGACAAATGTTGTTGTTTTTTTTTTAAGATTTGATATTTAATATATTTTGGATTCTTCGTCAATTTCGGTCTTGAAAACTTCAGAATTCGAAAATCTAATGAACATAAAAGATCCAACTGTCAAGTCCATTATTCTAGATATGCATCCAAAGTATTATTTCACCTACATAAAAGATAAAAATCACAATAAAAAATATAAAACATAAATTTAAATATTATTACATAAACATGTTAAATGAAGGGGATTAGTGAAACCACAAATGTAAAATGATATTTTATTCTCTCAATAAATATGTATTTTTTAGTCTCAATCAATTTTCCACAACATTTTTGAATTTTACAAACGTGGAGAAGACAATCGAAGTTGTGTCGCAAGGGGTAAGGGTGGCAAAAAACCTGGGCCCGGTCTGGCCCGCCCGGGCCCGCGGAGTAAAGGCTCGGCCCAGCCCGGGCTTAAAAAAATATTTTTTTATATTTTTTTATATTTATATAATAAATTATATACAAATATAAATATTTATATAATAAATTAAAAAATATTTAATTTTTTTATTAATAAAAATCGGGCCGGATAAACCCAGCCCGACAGATTCCCGGGCCAAAAAAATTGTTGTCGGGCTCGGGCCAGGCTTATCAAAGCCTGGGCCCTACCCGGCCCATTGTCACCCTTAGCAAGGGGTAAAACCACACATATTTAGTGAAGTTATCAATAAAAATAACATAATATTGGAAGTTATCAATAGATGCGAAAGGAGTAGGTCCCCAGACATAAGAGTTAATTCCAAAGGCCGAGTGCTTTTGGGAGATGTCGTGCCAAAGGGAAGTCGTGACTTTTATTACTGATGCATGAATCATAAGTTTGTAAGTCACTACGTTTAGATGATGAGAGTTGAAAATTACATAAAATAAATTTGAAAAAATCTTTTAAAGGATGTCATAGACGTTGATCCATTGGAAAATATTAACTTTGACGGAGACATGAGAGGTGGGTGCGGTTTGGGATCTGGCATGGATGGACGATGGCCACTCATAAATTCCATTATTATTTCGGTCTTGCAATAGAATCGCCCCCGTGCTCAAGTCTTTCACCTGAAAAAGGTCACGAAAAAATTCAACGGAAGTATGGTTAATGGCACACAATTTAGAGACTGAAATTAAATTTTTGC
The DNA here is from genome assembly GCA_019454045.1 of Zanthoxylum bungeanum. NCBI lineage: Eukaryota > Viridiplantae > Streptophyta > Magnoliopsida > Sapindales > Rutaceae > Zanthoxylum > Zanthoxylum bungeanum. The sequence goes on from SKCR01035502.1 coordinate 98,302, forward strand.
AAATGGAATAAACATATAGAGTGTCTTGGAGAACAAAATTATTGGAGGGAGATGGTAGAATAGTGGAACCCGTTCGGGAAATAGGGAGTCTCGTTCCATTACCAATTTGAACAGAGTCGATACCGGTGTAAGGAGAATGGATAGAGAGATTCAAAAGGTCCTCAGTGATATGATGAGAAGAGGCACTATCAACTATCCAATTTTGTGGAGAACCGAGTGTGGTTCGGACTGGGCTGTGTGGGCGTGAGGTGAACACCCCATAATCTTTGGCTGTGTGCCCACGTTGATCACAAAGTTGGCAGAAGCCCTTGTATCCTCCTGACTTCTTATTAGAATGCAGATTGTTGCAGAATGAGCTTTGATGTGGATGACTGTGATTCGATGGATGTTGAAAGCCATGGTTTGAAGCATGTGTGTGTCGGTTGTAGGAGGGCTTATGGGGTTGTTCCAGTCTTGTGGTAGCATTGGCGACAATGGGTGGTTCTTGTGGAAGATTGTCTTCACGCTTAAGAGATTTTTCAAAATCAACCAAATTTTCATAAAGTTCATCAAAATATATTGGACTATCACGAGAGCGGACACCAGCGATGATATCCTTAAAGGTTTTGCCCATATTATTGACAATATGGATGACGAGATCGTCGTCAGTAATGGGAACCTCAATCAATGCTAGTTCATCAACAACCGAGCGTAGAGTGTTGAGGTATTCTGCTATATGTTGGATATCTGGTCTAGGGCGTGCAAGACGCTCTCGTAATGAGAAGACATGACTACGACTTTTGTTGGAGTAGAGCCGTACAAGTTTATCTCATGCTTGTTTGGATGTGGTAGAGCTGGCAATGAGAGGTGCAACCCAGTCTGTGGTGGAGGCCAAGATGCAGTGAATGATCAGCTGATCCTGGCGGTGCCAGAGGGTATGTGTGGGATTCAGAAGTGTGGCAGTGCTGTTGGTAGAGGTAAGGGTGCAGATGGACATAGGTATGATCCATCTATGAATTTTTATAAGTCATAGCCGAAAAGGAGGGAGATGAATTGAGCGTGCTTGATGAGTGGTAAATGTATCACTATTTCCAACTCATTTAACCTAATATTTTGTATAGTTTCTTGAGTTTTGTGAATATTTTGATGTGTTTTGTGTTATTTTATAGATAAATAAAGTTTCAGGACATTCTGGAGGTGATTTGGGGCCAAAACAGTGAAAATTAGACAAAAGAGCATTTTGGTAATTTTCGGCATCGCGACGCCTAACATGCACCTCACTGTGCTAACGTGCGTCGGGTCCACGTGTCAGAATCTGAGAAGTTTGACTTTGCTAACATGCATCGTGCCACGTGTCACTATCACAGCCGATCTGCTAACATGCACCGTGCCACGTGTCATCATCCTACGGTGCCGACAATCGCCATCGCCACGCGTCACCACGTGTCAGCCACATCATCGTCCACATCACCAGTTGACCGAGTCAACGTGCCACATCACCGCCACGTCATCATCAGCCAATCAAAGCGTGCCATGTGTCATCATTCTATGGTGCCGACAATCATTAACGCCACATCAGCGCCATGCCAGCATAATCATTGAGTTGCCAGCCGCCTTGCCATGTGTCACTTTATCATCTTATCCGAAATGCCACATGTTAGATAAGAATCTGAAGCCGATAACCAGAAGTCGACACGTGTCCCATCGCGACACGCAAAGCCTTGCGCGTCGCGACTCCCGAAGCCTACCGAGGCCTATAAATTCAGCTCGAGGTTTCAGTTTTAGATGTACCTTCCTCTCTGAATTCTCTGATGTAAATAAGGAGTTTTCTATCTAATTTCTTTTAAATTTCAGTTTTGTAATAAATTTTAATTATGTTCTGTAATAATAGTAATTTACTTTCTTTACTTTTACAGTTTTTACTATTCAACATGAGGAGGTAACTTCCCCCGTTTAGGGTGAAAGATAATTCTTTTACTATTGCTATTTAGATTAATCTCCCTTAAATATAATATATTCACTATTTAAAATTTGACTTAATGAGGATACCGCTATATTGGTCGGTTGGTAATTCATTTTAAACTGGTTTAAACCTAACTAAGCAAGGATACCGCCAGATTGGTCGGTTGGTAATTAAATTTTCTTACCGCCTATATGGCAGGTTTATTTTGGTTCCGCCTTTATGGCTGGTTGGACTTAATTTGACTTAATCAGGTTACCGCCTATATGGCTGGTTGGTAAAATAATCACAAGTTAATATATTATTAAGGGAGATATCTAAATAGTAAATAGTAAAAGTTGATCCTTTTACCTTAGCATTTTATTTTATTGTAATTTATTTTTCAGCTTTTACTTTACCGCAATTACTTTTCAGCATTTTTACTTTATGTCTTTTACTTTTATCTTTTTACTAGCCCTAGTTATGTGTCGTAACTAAGTTAGTTATCTGGGGTTGTGATGAATTTTAATATCACCGATTATAAGGGGTTATTTTATAGTTTGGGTAATTTAAAGGTTTACTTATTAAGTCTTAAGCTTAATGCGTCTTGTTAATTGGCCACTAATAAGATTGATCTGGTAAATCTAAAATAAACTTGACAAAGGAATTTTAGGTTTCACAGCCTTAGACTTAATAGCCAACGATCTTCCTTGAGGATAGATAACCCTTTAATAGATTTCCTTACAGGATAGACATATTCCTGTTGGCCGGGGGTAGCCATAATTGGAACTTAAACTTAATGAATCCAGGTAATTGGTTGACATAGACATATGGTTCAATTGGGTTATATTGGGTATTTACGTCTGATCATCGACAGAGGCTTTCACATAATTTAGTGTTCCAGGTTAGTAAACCGATTTATTACACAAACATGAAATAATCACTTCATCTTTTAAAAGATATTAGAAAGATTCACAACTCTAGATAGTTTCCTAATATTGAATTTTCTTAAACCTACTTTCGTGCAATTTTATTTACTTGTTTTTAAATTTAAAATCATCACCATTTCAAATCAATCAATCAACTTGTTAGATACTAGTAATCATTTGACCTCATAAAATTAATAGATTAGGTATTAAGTCCTCGTGGGATCAATACTTTTTATACTACTTGAATGATACGTGCGCTTGCGTTACACTTTAGTGTGATTACGCACCAGTCAAGTTTTTGGCGCCGTTGCCGTGGACTTATTTATCTTTCACTATTAGTTTTGAGGTTAGATACCTTTACTTGTATCTAATTTCTTTTTACTTATTGTTTTTCTTTTCTTGTGTTTCAGGTTCTCAGAAATTACATGAGACGAACCAGAAGATTTGAACTCCGACCGCTTGACCCAGAAATTGAAAGAACCATCAGACAGTTGAGAAGGGAAAGACGAGAAGGCCAAGAAGCTTTAGTCAACATGGAACCTGAACCTTTGGAAGTTGCACCACCAATACCCATTCGAGACAGAACCATTCCGGTGGTTGACAGACTCATTTCATGTATTGTACTTCCTCCCTTACCAGAAAATGTGGGTGACATCAAAACATGCATTCAGATGATTCGGCAATCAGTTCAGTTTGGGGGGAATGCAACTAAAGATACTAATATTCACATCAGCAACTTCCTGGAAGTTTACGGCACTTTCAATTACAACCGAGAAGCTGAAGAAGCAATGAGACTGCGTGTTTTTCCATACTCCTTGAAGGACAGAGCTAAAGTTTGGCTACATTTACTACCAGCAGGTTACATAACAACTTGTAACACTTTAGCCACCAAATTTCTTGTAAAGTACTTTCCACCAGCCAGAACTGGAAAGCTGAGGAATGACATCACATCCTTTGTACAACAAGACTCGGAAACTCTCTACGAAGCTTGGGAAAGGTACAAAGATTTGCTCTGGAAATGTCCTCACCATGAGATTCCAAAATGGCTTCAAGCCCAAACCTTCTATAATCGACTTTCTGGACTGATGAGAACCACAATCAATGCTGCTGCTGGAGGAGCTTTAATGGCAAAAGGAGAAGATCAAGCCTGGGACCTAATCGAAGAAATGGCCAACAATAATTCCTTGTGGCCAACAGAAAGGAGCATGATCCAAAGAATTACAGGAATTTATGAAAATGGAGGCAATATAGCAGTCAACGCCAAGCTGGATCAGATATGCAAATTCATGGAGACTCTCAGCACTGGATCCACAAGTTCACCATATGGAGGAGCACCAGAACCAAACCAACTTGAAGAGACGGTGAATTATGTCAACAATTTCAACAGACAGGGTTCAATCCATATTCCAACACCTACAATCCAGGGTGGAGGAATCATCCCAATTTCTCATAGAGCAACAACTCAGGGCAAAAGAATTATCCACCACCTGGATTCCAGCAGCAGAATAAAAGCCAGAAGTTTGAAAAAGAACCAGAAATGAAAGAATGGATTGCAGAGATGTTCAAAAAGCAAAAAGCAGCATATGATGCTTTGTTTCAAAGCCAATCTGCTTCTATCAAAGCACTGGAAAATCAAATTGGACAATTGGCCAATGCTCAGAGTTACAGACCGCCAGGTAATCTTCCCAGCAACACAGAACCAAATCCAAGGAACCGAGGAAATGAGCAATGTCAAGCCATCACCTTGAAAAGCGGTACTGAAATCAACAAAGATGTTGGAATCAAGGTATCCAAAGAAGAATTTCCAAAAGAAGCAGAGCAACAGATGGAGGAAAAAGAAGCAAAGGAGAAAGAACCAGAAAAAATCACTCCACCTCCACTTTTTCTATAGCGACTTCAGAAAAACAAACTAGACAAGCAGTTTCCTCGATTCCTTGAGGTGTTCAAAAAGCTGCATATCAACATCCCATTTGCAGAAGCATTGGAAGAAATACCTAGCTATGTTAAATTCATGAAAGATATTCTTTCACAAAAACGGTGATTGGGAGACTACGAGACAGTAGCATTGACGAAATAATGCAGTGCCATTATTCAGAGGAAACTTCCCCCGAAGTTGAAAGATCCCGGCAGTTTCACAGTTCCATGCACCATTGGAGAACATTATATCGGTAAGGCTTTATGTGATTTAGGTGCAAGTGTTAATTTGATGCCTTTTTTATTTACAGGAAACTACAAATTGGAGAAGCAATGCCTACCTCAGTCTCACTACAACTTGCTGATCGAACGCTCGCATTTCCAAGAGGTGTTGTTGAAGATGTGCTGGTCAAAGTCGACAAACTCATTCTTCCAGCAGATTTCATTATCCTTGACATGGAAGAAGAAAAAGATGTGTCTATCATCCTTGGAAGACCATTCTTGGCGACATGACGAACTATGATTGATGTACAAAAAGGAGAACTGACCATGAAAGTTCAAGACCAAGAAGTTACTTTCAATGTTTTCAAAGCCATGAAATTCCCGAGCGATGAAAAGGAAGAAGAATGTTTCAGAATTGATGTTGTTGATAGTATCGTTCAGGATACTGATACAACTCCCACAGATAAACTTGAAGCTTGCATCACCAACATGACTGATAGCGAGCTAGATGCTAAAATCCTGGAATGTATCAACTACCTTTACAAACCATTCTGATTCAAATCAACACCACCAGTGGAAATCCTGTAACTGCCAAAGAAAGATCGAATCAAGCCTTCGATTGAAGAACCACCACAGCTGGAACTGAAGTTACTACCAAGTCATCTCAGGTATGCATTTCTTGGAAACTCTTATGAATTACCTGTTAATATTTCTTCTTCACTAACATTGGAGCAGGAAGAAAAGTTACTAAGAGTGTTACGAGAACACAAAAGAGCCATTGGCTGGACTATAGAAGACATTCGAGGCATTAGTCCATCATTTTGCATGCATAAGATTCTGATGAACGATGAATACAAACCCACAGTGGAGCATCAATGGAGACTCAATCCAATCATGAAGGAGGTCGTAAAGAAAGAAATCATCAAATGGTTGGATGCAGGCAACATTTACCCCATCTCAGACAGCAGTTGGGTAAGTCTTATGTAGTGTGTGCCGAAGAAAGGAGGAATTATTGTTGTCACAAATGAAAAAAACGAGCTGATTCCAACAAGAATGGTGACTGGATTAAGAGTATGCATGGACTACAGGAAGCTGAACAAAGCCACAATGAATGACCATTTTCCGCTGCCATTCATTGATCAGATGCTGGACAGACTGGCGAGACATGAGTTCTATTGCTTTCTGGATGAATATTATGGGTACAATCAGATTTCTATCGCCCTAGAAGATCAGGAGAAAACCACATTTACATGTCCATATGGTACTTTTTCTTTCCGCAGGATGCCATTTGGATTATGTAATGCCCCTGCCACATTTCAGCGTTGCATGATGGCCATCTTCTCAGACATGTTGGAGCAGAGTATGAAGGTTTTTATAGATGACTTTTCTGTGTTTGGAGATTCTTTTGACCACTGCTTGCAAAATCTGGAACAGGTATTACAAAGATGCGAAGATACCAACCTGGTACTCAACTGGGAGAAATGCCACTTCATGGTGCAGGAATGTATTGTTCTTGGACACCGGATCTCACAAAAGGGAATCGAGGTAGACAAAGCAAAGATTGAAACTATTGAAAAACTACTTCCATCGACATCAGTCAAAGGAATTCGGAGCTTTCTTGGACATGTAGGTTTTTACAGGAGATTTATCAAAGACTTTTCTAAGATTCCTAAACCTTTGCAATCTTCTGGAGAAGGATGTGCCTTTCAACTTCACCAAAGAATGCCAGGAAGCTTTTGAGATCTTAAAACAAAATCTGATTTCTGCCTCCATCATTGTAGCACCAGACTGGACCCTTCCATTTAAAGTGATGTGTGATGCTAGTGATATTGTTGTAGGTGCAGTTTTGGGACAACGCAAAGCAAAGATTTTCCACACCATCTAATACTCCAGCCGAACTTTGAATGAAAACTCAACTCACTCAACTACACAACCACTGAAAAGGAGTTACTCACAGTTGTGTACGCTTTTGAAAAATTATGCTTCTATCTGATGGGTCCCAAAGTGGTGGTCTACACAGATCATTCAGCAATCAAATATCTGATCATAAAGAAAGATGCCAAACCCAGATTGATCTGTTGGATACTTCTTCTGCAATAATTTGACATGGAGATTCGAGACAGGAAAGGGACAGAAAACCAGGTGGAAGATCACTTATCGAGGCTCGAGAGTGGAGAAACAGCTGGCAAAGAACTGTCAATCAAAGAAAATTTTCCAGATGAACAGTTGTTCGCCATGAAATAGCAAGATTCCTATTGGTATGCTGACTATGTCAACTACATTGTGCCAGGAAAATGGCCGTTGGAATTGACAACTCAGCAACGGAAGAAATTCTTCAAAGAAGTCAAGTACTATGTCTGAGATGAGCTATACCTGTTCAAATGGTATGCTGATCAATATTGAGATGGTGTGTTCCACAGGAGGAGGTCAACAGTGTTCTGCAACACTGTCATTCGTCACCATACGGCTGACACTTCAGCGAAAATAAAACTACAGCCAAAGTCCTACAATCAGGTTTGTTCTGGCCCACTCTTTTTAAAGATGCTTATCTTTTTGCTCTTCAATGTGACAGGTGCCAGAGAACGGGAAATATTTTGAGGAGAAATGAAGGACCATTGAAAAACATTCTGGAAGTGGAGATATTTGATGTGGGGTATAGATTTCATGAGACCATTTGTTGCATCATTTGGAAACCTGTACATCCTGGTTGCTGTAGACTACGTCTCCAAAAGGGTCGAAGCAATTGCACTGCCATCCAATGATTCAAAAGTGGTGATCAAATTCCTGAAAAAGAATATTTTCACTCGGTTCGGAACACTTCAGGCAATTATCAGTGATGGTGGCTCATATTTCTGCAACAGATACTTTGATGCACTCCTATCCAAATACGGAGTTACTCACAAGATTGCCACTACTTATCATCCACAGTCAAATGGACAGGTTGAAGTTTCAAACAGAGAAATCAAAAGAATCTTATAGAGAACCGTTGGAACAATAAGGATGGACTGGTCAACAAAATTGGACGACGCATTATGGGCATATCGAACAGCTTACAAGACACCCATTGGTATGTCCCCATATCGTATGGTGTTTGAGAAATCATGCCATCTGCCAGTTGAGCTTGAACACAAGGCGTACTGGGCACTGAAGAAATTGAATCTTGATCCACAAGTTGCAGGAGAGAAAAGATTTCACCAACTCAACGAATTGGAGGAATTTCGCCAACAGGCTTATGAGAATGCCAGATTGTACAAAGAAAAGACCAAGAAATGGCATGACCGAAAATTAGTGCACAGACAGTTGAAACCAAGGCAACAGATGTTGTTATACAATTCAAGGTTGAAACTTTTCCCTGGAAAGTTGAAATCAAGGTGGTCAGGTCCATTTGTGATCACTCAGGTTTTACCATATGGAGCTGTTGAGTTACTGGATCCCAACACCAACGAAACATTCAAGGTTAACAGTCAGCGTGTCAAGCACTACTGGGGAGAATCATTTGAGCGACAAAAAGAAAGTGTCACACTTTCAGATCTAGCATAACGTTCGAGAAGTCACGTCTAGCTAATGACGTTAAACTTAGCGCTAGCAGGGAGGCAACCCATGCAATTTGTGTATATATTGTGATTTGGTGTGATTTAATTTTGTGTGTTTTTTTTTACAGATTAAGACATTTCATGATGGAAGAAATTCTCGCAAATCTTCACAAGCAATTTCCTTCTCTCCCTCAAAACTCTCTGATGAAAGTCTACAAATCTCGCTTGGAACATACATAGTCGTAGTATTATCGTGATTGGACATCGATAATGCGGAATAGACTAGTATTGCACTTGTGCGTGTTATGGGAGCATAACGGCATAGTTCTCATATATTGGGTATTGGATACTCATGCAAGTGTAATAGGAGGTTGTGTTTACCGATGGTACGAAAATAGCTTCGCTCTGGATAGACCCCTCAGAATTCCATTGGTAGTATGACTATGTGTCTATGTAAGTCCAAATCAGGGTATGTGTATTTGGACTTAACCTGAGACTTGGACCGCTAATACTTGCGACAATCAATATACTTGGGTTTTGGTCGTCCAGGGCTTTAACAGGTTCTGTGTACGCCTCTTCTGGGTATATTGAGAATCGTAGTGTATTGGGTGTGATGTCAAGATGGAAGTATCACTTCAGTCATATGGAGATGATGGTCACGTAGGATACGGAATTGGTACTCTTATATGCTGTAGCTATCGGGATAATATGACTAGGTCATGTTTATCCGATTATAGAGACTAGTTACCAGAGATCCGATATGTGTTTCGTACGAGGCAGACACAATTCCAGCCCCAAACCTAGCACGTGACATCTGATACTGGATCGCAATACGCAATACCATGTATACTACGCCTTATATAGATTATATATTCCTTTAAGAATATTTCTGGAGAATTGGGTAGGCACGGTGCTTTGCTAGAAGCCAACCATGTCTTGTAAATCGGTAAAAATGTAGTATTAGGTACGTACGTGTTCGGATAGTCCGACGACCGGATTTACTGCCAATATATTCGGGGATCTCATGGGTCGCTTCCTGAAGATTCACCGATGACGTATGACTCGGACATAATTAATCTAGGATTAATTATAAGAGAGAGAAAATTAATATAGGATTAATTACGGAGATATTTTATCTGGGATAAAATACTATTTAAAGAGAGAGAACGATTAATTTGGAATTAATCGATAAAATAATATATTCGATATATTATACGAAATTGGATTTCGACGCGGAATAAAAATTAGATTTTAATTCGGGCAAACGAGTTAATTTAGAATTAATTCGCTAGCGACGTAAATAGTAATTTTGTCAGGCATAACTATTTAATTAAATTTGATTTAATTATCGCAACGGAAAATTTGTTAATTCGGAATTAACGAACCCGAGCCCGGAATGTGTTTGCGAGGCCACTCTGATTTTGAATCAAGTGCGGCCAAAAATCATATCGCAAGTCACTCACATGTCACATCCACTTTTTGTGATGTGTGTCATATCACTTTTTTGGTGATGGAGGTGGTTGAGAGCAATCAATGCTCTTTTCCCTCCAAATTGCTTTTGGAAAGCATATACCAAAGGGGTTTTGACTTTGGAAATAGACTTGGTAATTGTTTGAGAAACAAATACGCAACTCTTCTCTCCTTCTCCTTTAACTCACGGCCAAGGGCCATTTTTCTCTCTTTTGTTTTCTCCTTTGCCGAGAACAACAAGAAGCTTAGGAAAGATTTATGGTAAATTTTTCAAGAGTACTAGCACACCAAGGGGTCTTACAAAGGTGATAGGGAAACCCATTCATGATCATGGAATCCATTCACAAAGCTTGGAGCTTGGAGCACACCATGTAGACCTTGACCAAAACACACAAAGAGAGGAAGCTTGGAGAAGAATTTTTGTTGTCTTCACATCGCAAAAACAGATCAAAGTAAGTATTTCCGCAACTTTACTTTGATGTATTCTCACTTTTCATAGCTTAAATTGATCTTGGTTAGACCTAGAAAACATAACAATGGTATCAGAGCCTTGTTTAAGCATGAAATTGATTTAGGGTAAAATTTGGGTAAAATTGATTTGAGCATAATTTGATGAAATTGTTTGATTGAGTATGCTTGAATGATGATGACTTAGAGTTATGCATGATCAATTTGATGAAAATTGATTGGATTAATTTTCCCCAAATTTGAGGCTTGGCCGAAAGTTTAGGTGCCCCAAAGTCATGGTGAATTTTGTTTTTTTGATCATTGGATGAGTTGAAAGACTTGGGATAAATTGATTTAGGATTTAATTGGATTAAAATCAAAATCGGATTTAAAATCCCTAAATTGTCGTGAGATTCAAAGCATGAAATGGGATTGATTTTTGATTCAATAATGTTGGACATGTGTTGATGATGATAAGCATGATTAATTATGTAAATTGGTATTTTGGAAATGTTAATTTGTTGGGTAATCGAAGCACGGGTCCGATTAGCAGGTGAGTATTTTGATTCCTGTAATTCTTATTTGCCCGGATTTGGAAGAAGCACCTATGCAAAGAAACGTAGAGCTAAGAAAATGGATGTTTGTTACAAATGTGCACGCTGGAATTGCAATACTCGTTGTCGTTCTTTAGGAATGGTGTCTGATAATCGCGAAGATAAAATTAAATTCATTAGGGATGGCTTGAGTAAGGAGTCTGTAGATGATATATCTTCAACTCTTGAGACGCATCCCAGTAGATATGTTCATATAGCCATTCGTAATTACATACACAATTCCAAAAAGAAAGACAACAGTTAAGTCTCGGGAATCTGACTCAAAAAGACCATGTTTGCCAATTTATAAGAAAATGGATGGGAAGTTTGTCCGACGCATAGATGTCAATTAAGCCGTAAATTCTTGTACATATTATATCTCTTTGTCTTTTCCTAATAATTGTGATTTGATTTGTTATTTTCTTTTATTTTCTCCGACAGGACATCATACCTTTTTGACTATCACGATTTATTTTATTGTTAACTAATAATTGTCATTTGGCAGGTACTAGTGCTATTATTTTACTCACTCTTTTCAGGTGTTATAAATTCAACTCATCATTGCACTTTTGAAGACATCCATAGTAAAACATGGAAGCCACTTCAAGAAGACGAGTTGAAAACATCTGTGTGATTTGCGGTACTAGTGTTGGTGTTAAGCCACAATACGTAGAAGCAGCACATGAATTGGGTCGAGTCTTAGCTGCAAGGAATATGCACTTAGTATATGGCGGAGGCACGCTGAGGAAGCGACACGTGGCAAGGCGGCTGACTGTTGACGTGACACGTGGCAAGGCGGCTAAGACTCAATTATTGTGATGACGTCATGCTGACGTGGCGATGACGCGGAATTGCAATTGTCGGCACAATAAGATTACGACATGTGTCACGCTGTGATTGGCTGATGCTGACGTGGCAAGTTGACTTGGTTGACCTTGTGACGTGGCTGATGACGTGGCATGACACATGGCGAAGTTGACTCGTTGACCGCTGACATGGATGATGATGTGGCAACACGTGGCAATGATGAGTGTCGGCAGCGTATGATGGTGACACGTGGCATGGCGCATGTTAGCAGATTGGTTGTGATGGTGACACGTGGCACGACGCACGTTAGCAAAGTCAAACTTCTCAAATTCTGATCCATTGACCCGGCGCACGTTAGCAGATTCGACGCACACTGGCGTCGCGACGCTGAAGGTTCGGGCGTCGCGACGTGAAAAAGACCAAAATATCCATGTTGACGTATTTTGTCCGGTTTTACCCCAAATTGCCTCCAGTGTTGTCCAAACTTTATTTATCTACAAAATAACAACAAACACATCAAAACGTTCATAAATCTCGAGAAACAATACAAAATATTAGGTCAAATGAGTGAGAAATAGTGATATAAATACCACTCATCACTGAGGCAGCAATAGAAGCACTTTGGATCTATATAATCCTAATTGGATTAGGAGTAGTTCTGTTAGCAGCTGAGCTAGGCTATAGCACAGGCTAAAGAATTAATGGTCTCATCAACGATCCAAGTATATACTTCAACTATTCATCTGATTCGTTCGGATCATACATCGTGGTGATGTGATGATCGAATAAATCGCATCAGATGATAACTTTGCAAATCCGCTGACGAAAGCAGTTTCTCAGCAGAAGTTTGAGCGACCCGTACATAGTTCAAGTGTAAGACACTTGAGTGATTGCCTATAGGCCAAGTGGGAGATTGTTGGACAATTATGACCCATATCATCATTATTTGTACAGAACACGGTGTTGTACAAATTAACTATGTGACAAAGGAAATTGCTCTTTTATCATTTGTAATTGGATTACCAGGATATATAAATGATAAAAGTCCATATGATTAGTTCCGGATTGATAAGATATGAGACAGTATCAATCTATGAAGGTTTAATCATTAAAACATACATAGTCGTAGTGGAATAGACTAGTATTGCACTTGTGCGTGTTATGGGAGCATAACGGCATAGTTCTCATATATTTGGGTATTGGATACTCATGCAAGTGTAATAGGAGGTTGTGTTTACCGATGGTACGGAAACAGCTTCGCTCTGGATAGACCCCTCGGAATCCCATTGGTAGTATGACTATGTGTCTATGGGAATCCGAATCAGGGTAGGTGTATTTGGTCTTAACCTGAGACTTGCATCGCTAATACTTGCGACAATCAGTACACTTTGGTTTTGGTCGTCCGGGGCTTTAACAGGTTCTGTGTACGCCTCTTCTGGGTATACTGAGAATCGTAGTGTATTGAGTGTGATGTCAAGATGGAACTATCACTTCAGTCATATGGAGATGATGGTCACGTAGGATACGGAACTGGTACTCTTATATGCTAGAGCTATCGGGATAATATGACTAGGTCATGTTTATCCGATTATAGAGACTAGTTACCAGAGATCCGATATGTGCTTCGTACGGGGCAGACACAATTCCAGCCCCAGGCCTAGCATGTGATATCCGATATTGGATCGCAATACGCAATACCATGAATACTACGCCTTATATAGATTATATATTCCTTTAAGAATATTTCTGGAGAATTGGGTAGGCACGGTGCTTTGCTAGAAGCCAACCATGTCTTGTAAATCAGTAAAAACGTAGTACTAGGTACGTACGTGTTCGGATAGTCCGACGACCAGATTTTTGCCAACATATCCGGGGATATCATGGGTCGCTTCCCGAAGATTCACCGATGACGTATGACTCGGACATAATTAATCTAGGATTAATTATAAGAGAGAGAAAATTAATATAGGATTAATTACGGAGATATTTTTTCTGGGATAAAATACTATTTAAAGAGAGAGAACGATTAATTTGGAATTAATCGATAAAATAATATATTCGATATATTATATGAAATTGGATTTCGACGCGGAATTAAAATTAGATTTTAATTCGGGCAAACAAGTTAATTTAGAATTAATTCGCTAGCGACGTGAATAGTAATTTTGCTAGGCAAAATTATTTAATTAAATTTGAATTAATTACGTCGCAACGGAAAATTCGTTAATTCGGAATTAACAAACCCGAGCCCGGAATGTGTTTGCGAGGCCACTCTGATTTTGAATCAAGTGCGGCCACAAATCACATCGCAAGTCACTCACATGTCACATCCACTTTTTGTGATATGTGTCATGTCACTTTTTTGGTGATGGAGGTGGTTGAGAGTAATTAATGCTCTTTTCCCTCCAAATTACTTTTGGAAAGCATATACCAAAGGGGTTTTGACTTTGGAAATAGACTTGGTAATTGTTTGAGAAACAAATACACAACTCTTCTCTCCTTCTCCTTTAACTCACGGCCAAGGGCCATTTTTCTCTCTTTTGTTTTCTCCTTTGCCGAGAACAACAAGAAGCTTAGGAAAGATTTGTGGTAAATTTTTCAAGAGTGCTAGCACACCAAGGGGTCTTACAAAGATGATAGGGAAACCCATTAATGAGCATGGAATCCATTCACAAAGCTTGGAGCTTGGAGCACACCATGGAGACCTTGACCGAAACACACAAAGAGGAGAAGCTTGGAGCAGAATTTTTGATGTCTTCGCATCGCAAAATCCGATCAAAGTAAGTATTTCCGCAACTTTACTTTGATGTATTCGCACTTTTCATAGCTTAAATTGATCTTGGTTAGACCTAGAAAACCCAACACCAAAGTGGTGGTCTACTCAGATCATTCAGCAATCAAATATCTGATCACAAAGAAAGATGCCAAACCCAGATTGATCCGTTGGATACTTCTTTTGCAAGAATTTGACATGGAGATTCGAGACAGGAAAGAGACAGAAAACCAGGTGGCAGATCACTTATCGAGGCTCGAGAGTGGAGAAACAGCTGGAAATGAACTGTCAATCAAAGAAACTTTTCCAGATGAACAGCTGTTCGCCATGAAACAGCAAGATGCCCTTTGGTATGCTGACTATGTCAACTACATTGTGTTAGGAAAATGGCCGTTGGAATGGGCAACTCAGCAACGGAAGAAATTCTTCAAAGAAGTCAAACTATTTCTGGGATGAGCTATACCTGTTCAAATGGTGTGCTGATCAATTATTGAGACGGTGTGTTCCACATGAGGAGGTCAACTGTGTTCTGCAACACTGTCATTCGTCACCATACGGCTGACACTTCATCGAAAACAAAACTACAGCCAAAGTCCTACAATCAGGTTTGTTCTCGCCCACTCTTTTTAAAGATGCTTATCTTTTTGCTCTTCAATGTGACAGGTGCCAGAGAACGGGAAATATTTGAGGAGAAATGAAGGACCATTGCAAAACATTCTGGAAGTGGAGATATTCAATGTGTGGGGTATAGATTTCATGAGACCCTTTGTTCCATCATTCGGAAACCTGTACATCATGGTTGTTGTAGACTACGTCTCCAAATGGGTCGAAGCAATTACACTGCCATCCAATGATTCAAAAGTGGTTATCAAATTCCTGAAAAAGAACATTTTCACTCGGTTCAGAACACTTCGGGCAATTATCAGTGATTGTGGCTCATATTTCTGCAACAGATACTTTGATGCACTCCTATCCAAATACAGAGTTACTCACAAGGTTGCCACTGCTTATCATCCACAGTCAAATGGACAGGTTGAATTTTCAAACAGAGAAATCAAAAGAATCTGATAGAGAATCGTTGGAACAATAAGGATGGACTGGTCAACAAAATTAGACGACGCATTATGGGCTTATCGAACAGTTTACAAGACATACATTGGTATGTCCCCATATCGTATGGTGTTTGGGAATCATGCATCTGCCAGTTTAGCTTGAACACAAGGCGTACTGGGCACTGAAGAATTGAATCTTGATCCACAAGTTGCAGGAGAGAAAAGACTTCACCAACTCAACGAATTGAAGGAATTTCGCCAACAGGCTTATGAGAATGCCTGATTGTACAAAGAAAATACCAAGAAATGGCATGACCGAAAATTAGTGCACAGACAGTTGGAACCAAGGCAACAGGTGTTGTTATCCAATTCAAGGTTGAAACTTTTCCCTGGAAAATTGAAATCAAGGTGGTCAGGTCTATTTGTGATCACTCAGGTTTTACCATATGGAGCTGTTGAGTTACTGGATCCCAACACCAACGAAACATTCAAGGTTAACAGTCAGCGTGTCAAACACTACTGGGGCGAATCATTTGAGCGACAAAAATAAAGTGTCACACTTTCAGATCCAGCCTAACGTTTGAGAAGTCATGTCTAGCTGACGACGTTAAACTTAGCTCTAGCAGTGAGGCAACCCATGCAATTTGTGTATATATTGTGATTTGGTGTGATTTAATTTTGTGTGGTTTATTTTTTGCAGATTAAGACATTTCAGGATGGAAGAAATTCTCGCAAATCTTCACAAGCAATTTCCCTCTCTCCCTTAAAACTCTCTGATGAAAGTCTTCAAAGCTCGCTTGGAACGAATGAGACTACTGATGATCCATGATATTCCTAATGACATTTGTTGGGTAATCGAAGCACGGGTCCGATTAGCAGGTGAGTATTTTGATTCCTGTAATTCTTATTTGCCCGGATTTGGAAGAAGCACCTATGCAAAGAAACGTAGAGCTAAGAAAATGGATGTTTGTTACAAATGTGCACGCTGGAATTGCAATACTCGTTGTCGTTCTTTTGGAATGGTGTCTGATAATCGCGAAGATAAAATTAAATTCATTAGGGATGGCTTGAGTAAGGAGTCTGTAGATGATATATCTTCAACTCTTGAGACGCATCCCAGTAGATATGTGCATATAGCCATTCGCAAAATACATACACAATTCCAAAAAGAAAGACAACAGTTAAGTCTCGGGAATCTGACTCAAAAAGACCATGTTTGCCAATTTATAAGAAAATTGGATGGGAAGTTTGTCCCTGACGCATAGATGTCAATTAAGCCGTAAATTCTTGTACATATTATATCTCTTTGTCTTTTCCTAATAATTGTGATTTGATTTGTTATTTTCTTTTATTTTCTCCGACAGGATCAGACCTTTTTGACTATCACGATTTATTTTACTGTTAACTAATAATTGTCATTTGGCAAGTACTAGTGCTATTATTTTACTCACTCTTTTCAGGTGTTATAAATTCAACTCATCATTGCACTTTTGAAGACATCCATAGTAAAACATGGAAGCCACTTCAAGAAGACGAGTTGAAAACATCTGTGTGATTTGCGGTACTAGTGTTGGTGTTAAGCCACAATACGTAGAAGCAGCACATGAATTGGGTCGAGTCTTAGCTGCAAGGAATATGCACTTAGTATATGGCGGAGGCAATCTTGGACTTATGGGGATCGTTTCAAAAGCTGTATAGGAAGGAGGCAGTCACGTTTTGGTAATCATCCCAAAACCCTTGGCGGAAGCAAATCTTATTGGACCATCAAACGGAGAAGAGCTAATTGTGCCAGGTATGTCTGAACGAGTGGTAGAAATGATTAACCGTGCTGATGCTTTTATTGCTTTGCCATGTGGCTTAGGTACATTGGAGGAAATATTTACAGTATTATCTTGGGCAAACTTGAACATACACCAAAAACCACTTGGACTGTACAACGTTGAAGGATTTTATGATTTTCTTTGTGTGTTTCTTGATGATGCCCGGAGAAATGGGTTCGTGACAAAACCTATGAAAAAACTCCTATTTACTGCCAGAACTGATCCGGATCTAATTGACCAAATCTTAGCCTATGAACCACAAATTGACCCTATCATTTCAAAGATAAATTGGTCCGAGGACGATCGTGGTAAGAGGCATCGGATTAATCTGGATCTTAACCTTTAACTTTTCGTGTAGAATTTCAGCTAACCATGTACTATCTTCTAAACTCTTCTTCAATTGTTTAAGACATTGGGGACAATGTCTTATTTAGGTTTGGGGGAGGGAATTAGTTGATCAGTATCTTGTTTTTACGGTGTGTTGTTTTTTATTTTTAGTCCAAATTTTTTCGAAAAATACAAAAAAAAAATTGAAAAATTTTCAAAAAATTACAAAAATATTTTGCATTTTTGTGTTTTTATTTTGACTAAAAAGGTGAAATTGGTAAGAGATAACTGAGTAAGGAGTTTCCACTCCTGAGACGTATCTCAAACCTATTTCGGAACAAGTTAATTTTTGTTTATTTTCTTTTAAATTATTTAATTTGTAAATTCTCTATAAAATTGACTAAATTGGATCTTAATATGCTCAGGTTGCAGGTATTATCAACATGCATGGTAACATACAGACATGAGCTATAATTGAAAAGTTTGTAATATTCAGTACTCTAGTTTAATTGGAGGAAGCATCTCAAAAAGTGATGAAGTAAAAAAAAAACGTATGAGATCCGAGTTATTAAGTCTGTAAGGGTGTTTTAACATCTAGTGCCCTAAAACCAACTGGTTTGGGAGTCACTGGCCCAAAACTTGCTACATGGATCAAAGATGCTGTAAAAATATATATCTGAAGTCTGAGTAATTAAGTCTGTATGGGTGTCTTAACACCAGGTGCCCTAAAGCTAACTGGTTTGGGAGCCACCGACCCAACACTCGCTACATAGATGGAAGATATTGTATATAAATAAAGAAAAAATCAAAAATCAAAGAAAAATCAGAAAAATCAGAAAAATTATTCCATTACTACATAAAGGTGTGAATTCTGACTTTAGGACAAAAATATTACTCTCTTATCAACTACACTTGTGACTGTTGTGGGCAAAAATGAGTTGATTAATATTTTGTTGGCTGTGTATATGGAGAATGGTAAATATAATCGGAGAATTTACTTATTTGGTAATTTAGAAAGAAACAAAACAACTAGTAACTTGGAGTAGAAGTTTCACACGATTAGTCACTAACTTCTTTATTTATTTTTTCTATTGTCTTTTTGCTTTTGTGTGCATTAGTTTCACTATCTTTTTACTTTTGTAAAATGTTTGTGGGTATCATTGCTGTAAACCCTCACGAGACTACAACTCGTCCACTATGGACACCTAGGGGTTTAAAGGCTTGTTGCATACGCTAAATGCAACCGTGATCCCTACGAAAGTGGCTTAGTTAAATTTTATTTTAAAGATGTTTATGTTATTTTATTCTGTGTTTTGCTCGAGGACTAGCAAAATGTTAGGTTTTGGGGTATGATGAGCGGTAAATGTATCATTATTTTCTACTCATTTAACATAATATTTTGTATAGTTTATTGAGTTTTGTGAATATTTTGATGTGTTTTGTGTTATTTTGTAGATAAATAAAGTTTCATGACATTCTGGAGGTGATTTGGGGCCAAAACAGTGAAAATTGGACAAAATGATATTTTGGTAATTTTCAGCGTCGCAACGCCTAACATGCGCCTCACCATGCTAACGTGCGTCGGGTCCACGTGTCAGAATCTGAGAAGTTTGACTTTGCTAACGTGCGCCGTGCCACGTGTCACCATCACAGTCGATCTGCTAACGTGCGCTGTGCCACATGTCATCATCCTACGGTGCTGACAATCGCCATCGCCACGCGTCGCCACATGTCACTCCATGTGTCAGCCACGTCATCGTCCACATCACCAGTTGACCAAGTCAACGTGCCACGTCATCATCAGCCAATCACATCGTGCCACGTGTCATCATTCTATGGTGCCGACAATCACTATCGTCACGTCAGCATAATCATTGAGTTGCCAGCCGCCTTGCCACGTGTCACCTTATCATCTTATCCGAAATGCCACATGTCAGATAAGAATCTGAAGCCGACGAACCAGAAGTCGACATGTGTCGCGTCGCGACGGGCAAAGCCTTGCGCGTCACGACGCCCGAAGCCTACCGAGGCCTATAAATTCAGCTCGAGGTTTCAGTTTTAGATGTACCTTCCTCTCTGAATTCTCTGATGTAAATAGGGAGTTTTCTATCTAATTTCTTTTAAATTTCAGTTTTGTAATAAATTTTAATTACGTTCTATAATAATAGTAATTTATTTTCTTTACTTTTACAGTTTTTACTATTCAACATGAGGAGGTAACTTCCCCCTGCCAGGGTGAAAGGTAATTCTTTTACTATTGCTATTTAGATTAATCTCCCTTAAATATAATATATTCACTATTTAAAATTTGACTTAATGAGGATACCGTTATATTGATCGGTTGGTAATTCATTTTAAACTGATTTAAACCTGACTAAGCAAGTCAGAACAAGCTTATCCTATAGTATTTTATATCCTATACACAATTATTGCAAATAATGAAGACAAAAAATGATAGAAAATTTAGAGATAGACATAAGCCATTTCCACAGCATGCCCATATCTCCTTTGGCACGTGTCCTGTAATTCTACAGTGACCTCACTGGATTGGCAGATTCCTTGAGCCCCCATTACTGAGCTTATCAAATTGTTCATCTTTATCTTCTTCTTTTTTTGAATCGTTAAAATTCTGCAGTGAAATCATACCTTCTGAGCTTAAACAGATAAGGTAAAATTCTTGACCGTCTCATGTTCTTACAAAAAATATATTTTCTAGATTCGAATCCAAAACTTCAAGATCAAATCTTAAATCCCGCATCATCAAACCACATCCTTTTGGACTCTTCATCTTTATAACTTTATATATTCAATTATTTTATTTTTGTATTCTTGCTCCACCCCATATCATTACTGTTTTCTTCTCATGTGACCCATTACGTTATTGTGCCATGTATAATTCAAAAACCATATAAAATACAATATAGTTACAACTAAACATGTGTTTTGACTAATTAATTATTTAATCAGTGAGCATATGAAAAGTTCAATTTGTTTTGAAAACGATGGTTGCTTTAATAAGCACCCCTCAAATTATTTTCAGTAATTTTCTTGGGTTAAAGGTTGAAAAAATTAGTATGATTGCTGGGTTAAGTTTTCATACGTCCAATGTAAACAAAAGTTTTTTTCTTATTATATGTGATCAGTTACATAGATTTTAATTAGTGTCTTATTAAGCTCAGTAAAATATATATCTCTTTATAATTTTTATCAATAACAATTCAGGTTTTCTCCAATCTCGCTTAATGTACCATTAGTTCTCATTTTTTTATTAAGACACTTTGTACATACCTAAATCATCTTTATTTCATTTTTTTTTTTCCTCTATCAATACTACACACATTCTTATCTACCCACAGATCCAGATAACAATTCTCAACCATTTTCACATATCAACCAACACATTTTCTTTTCTTTATGCATGTTGCTTTGAGAATTAATATACTAATAAAGATAATTGGGTGTGTTATAATTAGGGACGGCAAAAATTCACGTGAGGATGGTCCCCGGTATATTAGGGGCAAGTAAAAGGGATAGTTTTCTATACCCGTTAGTTTGAACGGGTCGGATACTTGTATTGACATCTCTGTTCAATTATAGGTAAAATCTTCGTATGAATAAGGACCTGCACGAGGCCCAGTACGTTAGGAGCGGGTAAGAGAATAATTTTCGAATCCATTAATTCAATGGGACGGATACGAATATTAACATCACATATCATACCCGACTCGTTGCCGACCCAATTTTATTGACACCATGCTTTGAAAATTGAATTATTAGAATGCGGAACCAGGCTAGCAGGTGCTGGATATGCTGTTTTTGGTATTGATTATGAAGGACATGGGCGATCCAGAGGTGCTCGTTGTTACATCAAGAAGTTTGAAAACATCATTAACGACTGTGATGATTTCTTCAAGTCTGTTTCTGGTATGTAATGTAGATCATCATCTTTTGTAACGCTTGAATCATCATAACCCATCTCTTTAAAAAAAAAATTAAAAAATTGTCACTATGATTTTTCCAGCTCAGGAAGAGTACAGGGATAAGCCCAGATTCTTGTATGGTGAATCAATGGGAGGAGCAGTTTCCCTTATGCTTCACAAAAGGAACCCTTCTTTCTGGAACGGTGCTGTTCTTGTTGCACCAATGTGTAAGGTACCAATTTATTCATTATAATTTGACATCCCACGCGTCGTTTGTAAATCAACGATGTGCTTATAAGTAATGAATTTCTTTTGGTGGATTTGCACTTTGCAATCCACTCCAAAAGCTTAGATACCGTCAGATTGGTCGGTTGGTAATTAAATTTTCTTACCGCCTATATGGCAGATTTATTTTGGTTCCGCCTTTATGGCTGGTTGGACTTAATTTGACTTAATCAGGTTACCGCCTATATGGCTGGTTGGTAAAATAATCACAAGTTTATGTATTATATTAAGGGAGATATCTAAATAGTAAATAGTAAAAGTTGATCCTTTTACCTTAGCATTTTATTTTATTGTAATTTACTTTTCAGCTTTTACTTTACCGCAATTACTTTTCAGCATTTTTATTTTATGTCTTTTACTTTTATCTTTTTACTAGCCCTGGTTATGTGTCGTAACTAAGTTAGTTATCTGGGGTTGTGATGAATTTTAATATCACTGGTTTATAAGGGGTTATTTTATAGTTTGGGTAATTTAAAGGTTTACTTATTAAGTCTTAAGTTTAATGTGTCTTGTTAATTGGCCACTAATAAGATTGACTGGTAAATCTAAAATAAATTTGACAAAAGAATTTTAGGTTTCAGCCTTAGACTTAATAGCACACGATCTTCGTTAAGGATAGATACCCTTTAATAGATTTCCTTACAGGATAGACATATACCTGTCGGGCGGGGGTAGCCATAATTGGAACTTAAACTTAATGAATCCAGGTAATTGGTTGACATAGACATATGGTTCAATTGGGTTATACTGGGTATTTGCGTCTGATCATCGACAGAGGCTTTCGCATAATTTAGTGTTCCAGGTTAGTAAACCGATTTATTACACAAACATGAAATAACCATTTCATCTTTTAAAATATATTAGAAAGATTCACAACCCTAGATAGTTTCCTAATATTGAATTTTCTTAAACCTACTTTCGTGCAATTTTATTTACTTGTTTTTAAATTTAAAATCATCACCATTTCAAATCAATCAATCAACTTGTTAGATACTGGTAATCATTTGACCTCATAAAATTAATAGATTAGGTATTAAGTCCTCGTGGGATCGATACTTTTTATACTACTTGAACGATACGTGCGCTTGCGTTATACGCGTGTGATTACGCACTGGTCAACGCCAGGTGAAGTAATTGTCGGGGTGAAGCCGGATGGGCAACTGGGCAGAGGCGTTTATGGAGATACAGTCAGAGGGGTGGTGAACTGTTGGTGAGGCAGAGGCTAGAGAGGCGGTGGTTGACTTAGAGTCAGCCATGTTAAACCAGATCGATATGAATACTCTTTTAGATGAAGAGCCGCTGATACCATATAAGAAGGTTAAATGATGATTTTATTAATGAAATATGCATGACATTTATACAATGAGAGTAATATAAAGCTTATCTACATGATCTTAGAATATATACATTCGTTAAGAAGATATACATTAGTTAATGTTTTGTATTATCAGGATTGTTATCAGTCCAGATAATATATTTTTTTAATATTATTTTAAATTAACAAATGTGACTTTTAACTTATTCCATTTTATAATTTTTTGATAAAGAATAAATCTCTTAGTGCAAGTATAGATTTAGTTGGTTTATGAAAACTTTTCTAGTTAACTTAATATAACTTATGAGTCTTGAACTTGTACTAATAAATAAGTGAGAGTTAATGAAGACATTAATAATTTATTGGAAATAAATACACATTTAATGAACAAACTTTCAATTATTAATAATATAAGAAAACGAAGAGTTGAGAAAATGAAAATTTTGAGATTGAAGAATATGAAAAATTGAAATATTAATAACTCATTTGAAAAGATATGTATTTAATTAATGTATTTTCAATAATTAATAATTTTGGAAAACGAAAAGTTTGGAAGATATTGTTGGAAAATTATGACCCATAGCGTCACTATTTGTACAGATCATGGTGTTGTTGTACAAATTAACTTTGTGACAAAGGAGATTGCACTCTTATCATTTGTGATTAGATCACCTAGATATATAAATGATAGGAGGTCCCTGTGATTTGTTCCTGGATTGAGAATGATATGAGACAGTATCAATCCACGAAGGATAAATCATTAAATATCCCTAGTCAGAGTATTATCGAGATTGGACATCGATAAATACGTAAAAGACTAGTATTACACTTGTGCGCGTTGTGAGGGCACAACAGCATAGTTCTCATATATTTGGGTATATGATACTCATGCAAGTGTAATAGGAGGTTGTGTTTTACCGATGGTACGGGAAACAGCTTCGCTCTGGATATACCCCCTCGGAATTCCATTGGTAGTATGACTATGTGTCTATAGAAGTCCGAAATCAGGGTAGGTGTATTTGGTCTTAACCTGAGACTTGCACCGCTAATACTTGCGACAATCAATATACTTTGGTTGCGGTCGTCCAGGGCTTTAACAGGTTCTGTGTAAGCCAATGCTGGGTATATTGAGAATTGTAGTGTGTTGGGTGTGATGTCAAGACGGAAGTGTCACTCCAGTCATATGGAGATGATGGTCACGTAGGATACGGTACTAGTACTCTTAAATGCTGCAACTATCGGGATAAAATGATAAGGTCATGTTTATCCGATTATAGAGACTAGTTACCAGACATCCGACATGTGCTTCGTACGGGGCAGACACAATTCCAGCCTCAGGCCTAGCACGTGATCATCTGATACTGGACAAAAATACGCAATACTACGTATACTACGCCTAATATAGATCTTTTATTCCTTTAAGGATATTTCCGGAGAATTGGGTAGGCATGACGCTTTGCTAGAGGCCAACGTTGTCTTGTAAAATCGGTATAAACATAGTACTTGGTACTTACGTGTTCGGATAGTCCGACGACCGAATTTACTAACAACATATCTGGGGATCTCATGGGTCGCTTCCCAAAGATTCACCGATGACGTATGACTCGCACTCTAAATTAATCTGGGATTAATTAGAAGAGAGAGAAAATTAATCTGGGATTAATTGCGGAGATATTTTATCTGAGATAAAAATCAATTAAAGAGAGATAACGATTAATTTGGAATTAATCGGCAAATTAATATATTCGATATATTAAACGAGATTGGATTTCGACGTGGAATTAAAATTAGATTTTAATTCGGGCGAACGAATTAATTTAGAATTAATTCGTTAGCGATGTGAATAGTGATATCGCTAGGCGTAATCATTTAATTACAACGCAACGGAAAATTCGTTAATTTAGAATTAATGAACCCGAGCCTGAGATTGTTTGTGAGCGCATTCGTATTTCGAATTCGAGTGCGGCACACAAGTCAAATCAAGCGTGAAATCATTAGTCACATCAAGCGTCAAATCAAATGTCACTTTGAGTGATGTGATAAGTTGTCACTTGATTGAGTGATGTGACTTGATGTGAGTTGTTGGAAAAAGCTTTTGAAAGCTTGAAAGACATTTATCAATTTTTAATTGATATTTGACTTTTGGAAGTTGAGTTTTGAATTTAATTTTTGTGTATTAGATACACTTTTATTTTAACAACTCACACAACACATTTTATCATCTCTCTCTCTCTCTCAATATTCTCCTCTCTCTCTCGGCAGTTCACTGCCTTTTCTTCTTCTGGTTTTCTGGGAAATGCCGAGCAAGAAGGGAAGCAAGAGTGGGATTTTGTGGCAAAACACAAGTGCTAGCACATTACGAGACATACGAAGGTGATAGGGAAGTCTACCCATGAGCCGGGAATCGTTCGACGAAGCTCGGAGCTTGACGAAGATGATCCAAATGGGCGCAAATGGTGGAACCAGTGAGCAGCTCACTGCCGCATGTACCAGTGGCCAAATCAGATTTTGTTGCCTCCGCGTCGCTCAACCGATCGATGTGAGTATTCCGCAACTTCTTTGATTTGTATTCGCACTTATTTCATGCTTATTATTGATCTTGGGACCTTAATAGAAACCAACAATGGCATCTAGAGCAAGGTTTGAGCATGAAAATGATTAGGGCTTAAAATTTGGGCAAAATTGATTTGAGCATATTTGGATGAAATTGGATGTTTGAGTATGCTTAATTGATGATAACATGGTGTTATGCATTGTCAATTTGATGAATTTGAATTGGACAAATTTTCCCCAATTGACTTAGCTTGGCCGAAAGTCACCCTTGCCCTAATGTCTTGGAATTTTTATTTTTTGATTCATTGGATGAGTTGGAAACAATTGGGAATGATGATTTAATGTTAATTTGGATTTGATGGATTGAATTCGAAATTGGACATGAAATCCCTCTTTGGCCGAGACATATATGTAGCATGTTAAGGTTTGATTTTTGATTAAATTGTGTTGGACATGATTTAATGATGATGAACATGATTAATTGGGCTAATTGGTGTTTTAGAAATATTGAATTGGTTAATTAATTGTGTTATACACTTTAAGTAATTAAATTTTGAATTTTGAATTTGGTAATTTGATTATTTGGGCCTTAAAATTGGATTTGGGCTTTTAAAGTTGTTATTGGGCTTATTGGGCTTTGTTGTACAAAGTTGGGTTTAGGCAAAATTGGTTGGATCCAATTGGGCCCAAAACCGCCTCCATAAAGCCCAAATGCGACTTAATGGACCTTTAAAGTTTAATTGGGCCTAATGGGCCAAAATTGATTTCCGGGCTTATGGGGTGATTCCCGGATTGGATTTTGGTTATTCGGTTTGACCCGAGTTGACCAAAAGTCCACGCCTTAAGAAATTAATTAAAAGCCCATTGGACTTTAATTAAATTGAAGTTTGACGTTAATCCGGCTTTGAGACCCATAACGATTAAATTTGGAATTTAAGTCGTAATAGGTTTATTATTAAAGTGTAATGTTTAATTGGAATTAAATAGTGAATTAGAATTAAATACATATTAAATTGGATTTAATTATGTAATTTAATTTAATTCAAGAATTCGTACTTTGAGTACGTGTTCGCAAAACGAGTTTGACTCACGCAAAATCAAATCGTTGTTTGAACATTGGATGATCACTAATTATCAGATTAATTAATTGGATTAGATTGATTGATAGCATGCTTGTGTGAATACATGGTTGCGATGCATGAATAATGTATATCAGATGGATATTAGTTGGGTGGGGCACTTTTAGAAATTGTTGTAATAAATTTGATTTATTAATTGGACCTGCGTGTCCAGCCTTGTCACCTCCATACTCTTTGTATTCTCTTCTCACCTATTCCCCTCAATGTAAATGAG
The DNA here is from genome assembly GCA_019454045.1 of Zanthoxylum bungeanum. Classification (NCBI taxonomy): domain Eukaryota; kingdom Viridiplantae; phylum Streptophyta; class Magnoliopsida; order Sapindales; family Rutaceae; genus Zanthoxylum; species Zanthoxylum bungeanum. Next base: position 125,533 of record SKCR01035502.1, read on the forward strand.
GTTTCTTTAGAAGTGTAGTGTAACGGGTAGAAGTAATACTTGTGATAGCGGGAGAGAGAAAGAGAGAGATTTGATCTAGGATCAATATGTAAAGTATATATCCGCATATCGTTATTATTTTTCATATGCGCTTTATTATGTGTTTAGAATGCATGTTTAAGGGTGTATGATGATGAGACCTTAATAAAGATAATAAATTGGTTTCCAATTTGCACTCAAAAAACCCTCGCAAAATATTAAGCGTCTTTCCTTCCATTGAGTGATTCTCACTCAAGATCCGAGACTGGCATTGGCTTGTTGGCCAAAGTCAAGGCCTTTGTCCGTCGAGGATGTTTGAATCACGAAGGCTTTGTTCCATATCGGTGTCTTGTCCAAGTTGTGGTTTGTTGGCCAAAGTCAAGACCACTTCTTGTCCATCGACATTGATTTCGAAGCTTTACATGGTCAATGGGTCGCGCTTGACTGGGATCACTAAGTTTGTTGTGCCAAAGCCAAGGCTTAGTTGATTCAGAGGAAAAATGTTAGGTAATATATTGGATATATTGGCATATATAAGATATATGTTTCGGACTTGGATGTCCCCCTACCGGATCTAGGAATTGGATTGGATCCAATTGATCTTAGAGATCTACCTAGTTAATTATCATACAATTTGTTGGCCAAAGTCAAGATTGTGTGATATTTAACGGGATCCTAGCCCACTAGGAAACACGGTTTCCCGAGTACTCGACAGAGGGTTAGAGGCTCGCCGAAAAATAGTGGGAGGCAAGAATTGAATTTGCAATATTCGTTTAATTACTTGCCATACGCGTTTATTCAAATATCATTCGTCATTATAAATTAAATGTTAATTGGACTAATATTTAAATGTTGTTTTAATAAATAGTTGGACTATATTCAAACTATTCATTTATGGTTGATTTTATAATTGGATTATAGTAATCATATAATTGATTTTAATCTATTATTATTATAGTTGATTAAATAGTTGGACTATTATAATCATTATAATAAATAGTACCAAAATCGTTGATTAAATAGTTGGACTATTAAAATCTAGATAAAATTGAAAGATTGACATTTAAAACATAATCCTAGGGAAAATGTATTTAAATGGTTTAATTTTCAAATTGGGAATAATTTCAGGATAGTCTTGGAAAATAATAATTTATTTATTTGATAAAATAATATTATAAGCCTAAGCCCGGAGTTAAGCAAACAGTAGAGCATAATCTTTGGAAGATCATGCAATGATAACTTTAGTGCTTAATCCATTATACTTACCGCAGTAGACTCATTAATTTCTAATCAGAACTAAGGATTAGATCCTTAAAGTATGATAATGAATTAAAGGATCTTCATAGATCTATATTTAGATTTTAGAAGTATTAAATTGCAATAAATAACTCTTGAAGAGTTAATGACTATTCTCAAGGAGACAAAGTCAAAGTTTACAATTAGGCAAGTTGCGCAAGGCGCACTTTACTTCGATATTCTAGAAGGCCAAGGCTTGGCCATAGGCTTCTGGAGTGTTGAAAATGGCAAAGGCAAAATCATTATAGTCTTCTGGGAAGATAAAGGACATATCCCAAAATGTCTGCCTAAATGTGGCAAACGGGATCGCGGAAGCGTGACTGCCGTTTGGACAAAGCAGACATTAAGGAATTGAAGACGAGCAAGGCTCTGACTTCAAATATTTTTGTCATAATTATGTTCACTACTAGTATTAAATTGGATTTTAAATACTTAGTGTGATATAAATATATATGTTGAACAATTATGACCCATAGCGTCACTATTTGTACAGATCATTGTGTTGTTGTACAAATTAACTATGTGACAAATGAGATTGCACTCTTATCATTTGTGATTAGATCACCTAGATGTATAAATGATGAGAGGTCCCTATGATTTGTTCCTGGACAGAGAATGATATGAGACAGTATCAGTCCACGAAGGATAAATCATTAATATCCCTAGTCAGAGTATTATCGAGATTGGACATCGATAAATATGTAAAAGACTAGTATTACACTTGTGCACGTTGTGAGGGCACAACAGCATAGTTCTCATATATTTGGGTATATGATACTCATGCAAGTGTGATAGGAGGTTGTGTTTTAACCGATGGTACGGGAAACAGCTTCGCTCTGGATAGACCCCTGCGAATCCCATTGGTAGTATGACTATGTGTCTATGGGAGTCCGCAATCAGGGTAGGTGTATTTGGTCTTAACCTGAGACTTGCACCGCTAATACTTGTGACAATCAATATACTTTGGTTGAGGTCGTCCAGGGCTTTAACAGGTTATGTGTACGCCAATTCTGGGTATATTGAGAATCGTAGTGTGTTGGGTGTGATGTTAAGACGGAAGTATCACTCCAGTCATATGGAGATGATGGTCACATAGGATACGAAACTCGTTCTCTTAATGCTCGAGCTATCGGGATATTATGACCAGGTCAGGATTGTCCGATTTAAAGAGACTAGTTGCTTGATGTCCGATATATGTTTCGTACGGGGCAGACACATCTCCAGCCCTAGGCCTAGCATGTGATCATCCGATACTGGATCGATGTACGCAATACTACGGTATACTACGCTTGATATAGATCAAATATTCCTATAAGGATATTTCTGGAGAATTGGGTAGGCATGGCGCTTTGCTAGAAGCCAACCTTGTCTTGTAAATTGGTATAAACGTAGTACGAGGTACTTACGTGTTCGGATAGTCCGACGACCGTATTTACTGTCAACATATCCGAGGATCTCATGGGTCGCTTCCCGAAGATTCACCGATGATGTATGACTCGCACTTTAATTAATCTTGGATTAATTTGATGAGAGAGAAAATTAATCTGGGATTAATTACAGAGATATTTTATCTGGGATAAAATATTAATTAAAAGAGAGAGAACGATTAATTTGGAATTAATCGATAAAATAATATATTTGATATATTATGCGAAATTGGATTTCGACGCGGAATTAAAATTAGATTTTAATTCGGGCGAATAAATTAATTTAGAATTAATTTGTTAGCGACGTGAATAGTGATTTCACTAGGCGTAATCGTTTAATTACGTCGCGACGGAAAATTCGTTAATTTAGAATTAACGAACCCGAGCCCGGGATTATTTGCGAGCGCATTCGCATTTAGAATTCGAGTGCGGCACGCAAGTCAAATCGAGCTTCAAATCATTAGTCACATCAGCGTCAAATCACATGTCACTTTGAGTGATGTGACAATTTGATTGATTGATTGAGTGATTGATGTGAGTTGATTGAAAAGCATTTATTGTCTTTTGCTTTTGAATTTTTGGTAAATGAAAAATGCTTTTATTTATTTGTTTTTGTTTTGGAAAATAAAATAAATATATAAAGCATTTTCCTTTTATTTTATCTCTCTCTCAATCGGTTTTCATGGAAAACCCTTCTTCCATCTATTTTCTCTCTTAGCTTTGAGCCGTTCTTCATCTTCTTCCTCTTCCAATTTCTGGTTTGACCGAAAAATAAAGAAGAAGAAGAGGTGATAGCACACATTTGGAATTAAATAGTGAATTAGAATTAAATGCGTATTAAATTGGATTTTATTATGTAATTTAATTTAATTCGAGAATTCGTACTTTGAGTACGTGTTCGCAAAACGAGTTTGACTCGCGCAAAATCAAATCGTTGTTTGAACATTGGATGATCACTAATTATCAGATTAATTAATTGGATTAGATTGATTGATAACATGCTTGTGTGAATACATGGTTGCGATGCATGAATAATGTATATCGGATGGATATTAGTTGGGTGGGGCAATTTTAGAAATTGTTGTAATAAATTTGATTTATTAATTGGACCTGCGTGTCCAGCCTTGTCACCTCCATACTCTTTGTATTCTATTCTCACCTATTCCCCTCAATGTAAATGAGGTTTCTTTAGAAGTGTAGTGTAACAGGTAGAAGTAAATACATGTGCTAGCGGGAGAGAGAAAGAGAGATTTGATCTAGGATCAATGTAAAGTATCCATCCGCATATCATTATTATTTTATGTATATGCGCTTTATTATGTGTTTAGAATGCATGTTTAAGGGTGTAAGATGATGAGACCTTAACAAAGATAATAAATTGGTTTCCAATTTGCACGCAAAAAAACCCTCAAATAATATTAAGCGTCTTTCCTTCCATTGAGGATTCTCACTCAAGATCCAAGACGACATTGGTTTGTTGGCCAAAGTCAAGGCCTTTGTCTGTCGAAGATGTGTTTGAATCACGAAGGCTTTGTTCCATATCGGTGTCTTGTCCAAGTTGTGGTTTGTTGGCCAAAGTCAAGACCACTTCTTGTCCATCGACATTGATTTCGAAGCTTTCATGGTCAAGGGTCGCGCTTGACTGGGATCACTAAGTTTGTTGTGCCAAAGCCAAGACTTAGTTGATTCAGAGGAAAAATGTTAGGTAATATATTGGATATATGGGCATATATAAGATATATGTTTCGGACTTGGATGTCCCCCTACCGGATCTAGGAATTGGATTGGATCCAATTGATCTTAGAGATCTACCTAGTTAATTATCATACAATTTGTTGGCCAAAGTCAAGATTGTGTGATATTTAACGGGATCCTAGCCCACTAGGAAACACGGTTTCCCGAGTACTCGACAGAGGGTTAGAGGCTCGCCGAAAAATAGTGGGAGGCAAGAATTGAATTTGCAATATTCGTTCAATTACTCGCCATACGCGCTTAATTTCAAATTATTTCGTCGTTAATTAAATGTTAGTTGGACTAATATTTAAATTGTTGTTTTAATAAACAGTTGGACTGTATTATAGTTGATTATATAATTGGATTATAGTAATCAATATATTTGAATGAATTAATTTCAATTTACAGTTGATTTTATAATTGATTATAGTAATCAATGTAATTGAGGTTAATAAATTTAAATTATATTTGATTGTATAGTTGGACTATAATAATCAATATAATACATAGTACCACAAATCGTTGATTAAATAGTTGGACTATTAGAATCAAGATAAAATTGAAAGATTAGTGTTTAAAACATAATCCTGGGTGAAAATGTATTTAGACGACTATAATTTTCAAATTGGGAATAAAATTTCAGGATGGTCCTGGAAAATAATAAGTTACTTTATTTGATAAAATAACGTATTATGCCTAAAGCCCGGAGTTAAGCAAATAGTAGAGCATAATCTTTGGAAGATCATGTAATGATAACTTAAGTGCTTAATCCATTATACTTACCGCAGTAAACTCCTTAATTTCTGAATCAGAACTAAGGATTAGATCCTTAAAGTATGATAATGAAATTGAAGGATTTTCATGGATCTATTTTAGATCTTTGAAAAACTAAAATTGCAATAAATAATTCTTGGAGAATTAATGACTAATCTCGAGGAGATAAAGTCAATGTTTGCAATAAGGCAAGTAGCATAAGGCGCACCTTACTTCGATATTCCAGAATGCCAAGGCTTGGCCAAAGGCTTATGGAGTGTGAAAAAGGGCCAAGGCAAAATCATTATAATCTTCTAGGAAGATAAAAGGACATATCCTAAGAAGGAATTGAAGATGAGCAAGGCTCTAACTTCAAATATGATTGTCATAATTATTTCACAACTAGTATTGAAATTGGATTTTAAATACTAGTGTGGTACATAATTATATATCGAAGTTCAGAATCTGTTGTGAGCAGGATACTGACTTCAGTTGAGATTTATCTGTGAATTGGAAACGGGACGAAAGTCGCTGTTTTAACCGTAGATACCTGAATTTAGGAACTACCTTCGGGTTAGTATTTAAATTAGGAAACTGTTATAATGTAACTAGTTTGACTAGATACATTATCTCTATATTAGTGTTTGACCCGCTGCGAGTGAACCTTTATATTCTAGAACACTAAAGTGTTTCATTATATAAAGATGATATTGAGATAAACACATTAGATATGAATAACAGAATTTATATTTTGAATATAAATAATATCTCAAATATATAACATGACAAATAAATAGCTCAAACTGATTTGATCAGTTAAGAAACTAATTGTGGCATAGTTGTCAGGGACACAATTAAACAAGAATCGTATATCCCACTTTCGAAGAGTGGGTACTAGGACTGATTTGATTCTATTCAAATAAAGTCTACGAATCTAGTTTATTGGGCAAAGTGTCTAAAACACTATTTACTTGGTAAAAGTGTCAGTGCCACCGATCTGTTAGCCCTAGTTCATAGTGAAGAAAATGGGCCCATGTTTAGCTAGGCTAGATGTAGATATGAATATTTCGTGACCTTTATGGATGTGGCATCGCGTATGGTTTGTGTTTCTTTTTAAACACAAATCAGAAACTTTTAAAGTTTCGACACGAAATAGACCAAACAGATCGGCTAAAGTATTAAACTGTCACGGTAATACCGTAATGGAAATACTTAAGCAATAAGTTTCTCATATACTTGAAAGAGTATAGTATTCTTTCAATGAGGACGGAACACGTCAATTTGACGGTGTGTCCGAAATAAGAGACCGAATTTTGTTGGACATGATAAGGTTAATCACGAGTCGCTCTGAGCTACCATTTCCTTCAACGGATACGCTAAACAGTGCAGAAATTATTTTGAATAAGGTTCCATAAATATCTATTTGACAGATAACATATTAGATATGAACAGGAAGAAACCAGGTTTCTCATTCCTGAATATTTAGGTATGCTAGGCATACGTTTGGGAGATACCAAACTAAAACCCAAATTGGATAAGTGCCAATTGTAGGTTATCCTAGGGATACCATAAGTATTGTACTTATACAACTCACGAGAGAACAATTAGATTGTTGCTCTAACCATGCGGTTTTCCTGAGAGGAATACTGATATGCAGTGGTAAATGGGAGGATAGTAAAACTCGATGAAAATCGGGTAATACTATTCAAGGCACCGAGTCATAATGGAACACAAATAGTCTTAAGGATGAAACTATTCCAATAATCTTCAAATACACAAGAACCACGTATGTCGGAGAGAATCAGAAAACAACCTGGGTATGAGTTTCTGATCTCACCTCATAAAGATGTCTATCTTATTGAGGTATACCAATGACTACGTATGTGGAAGTGATACAAGGTATCGACTCCCTATTATGGCAAAGTGCATAAAGTCCGAAGTGGATTCCATGTATACCAACTATGTTTAGACACTAGTTGATGTACCGCAAGGCATGGGTGGACAATTATGACCCATAGCGTCACTATTTGTACAGATCATGGTGTTGTTGTACAAATTAACTATGTGACAAAGGAGATTGCACTCTTATCATTTGGATTAGATAGATCACCTAGATAATAAATGATGAGAGGTCCCTAAGATTTGTTTCTGGACGGAAATGATATGAGACAGTATCAGTCCACGAAAGATAAATCATTAAACATCCCTAGTCAGAGCATTATCGAGATTGGACATCGATGATTGCGTAAAAGACTAGTATTACACTTGTACGCGTTGTGAGGGCACAACAGCATAGTTCTCATATATTTGGGTATAGGATACTCATGCAAGTGTAATAGGAGGTTGTGTTTCACCGATGGTACGGGAAACAGCTTCGCTCTGGATAGCCCCCTCGGAATTCCATTGGTAGTGTGACTACGTGTCTATGGAAGTCTGAAATCAGGGTAGGTGTATTTGGTCTTAACTTGAGACTTGCACCGCTAATGCATACGACAATCAATATACTTTGGTTGAGGTCGTCCAGGGCTTTTAACAAAAAAGCCGGATTCTGTGTACGCCAATTCTGGGTATAATCGAGAATCGTTGTGTTGGGTGTGATGTCAAGACGGAAGTGTCACCCAGTCATATGGAGTTGATGATCACGCAGGATACAGAACTGGTTCTTCATATAATGGTTGCAACCGTCGGGATAATATATGACTTGGTCATGATTATCCGATATTAAAGAGACTAGTTGCTCGTTATCTGATATAGTGCATCGTACGGGGCAGACACTGTAACCAGCCCCAGGCCTTGCATGTGATCATCTGATACTGGACAGAAATACGCAATACTACGGTATACTACGCTTGATATAGATCCTTATTCCTGTAAGGATATTTCCGGAGAATTGGGTAGGCATGGTGTTTTGCTAAAGGCCAACCTTGTCTTGTAAATCGGTAAAATGTAGTACTTGGTACTTACGTGTTCGAATAGTCCGACATCGTATTTACTGCCAACATATCTGGGGATCTCATGGGTCGCTTCCCAAAGATTCACCGATGACGTATTACTCGCACTTTTAATTAATCTGGGATTAATTAGATGAGAGAGAAAAT